>JAJOZX010004319.1:0-30000 GCA_023014485.1 Bathynomus jamesi | reverse complement strand
GTTTCCCAGTTACGAGTAATGAAGTGTCTTAAAGTTCAGGGTCAACAATTTGAACACCTTCTGTAATAGTATGTTGAAAATAAAACATTTTCATAAAGTTGTATTACTCTTTCTACATATTTGCAATGTCCCCAAACACATGAAACAACCTGTATATATTAGACTGTTTCAAAAAATATGAAATGTGAAATCAAACTTGGCTAACTTTCTTATCGGGTCCCATCATATGTTAATAGCTCACAGTTAAAAAGGACAGGGCTCTAGGTGGCCGGGAAGTGCCACCAATTTTTACTTCAGTATTTCCATTTTTGCCACTACCAAGCAGTATATTACGATGAACAGTAAATCAGAAACAGTTTTGCAAAAAACAGTAATATTACACTGGACAGTTATTTTTTGCCAATCTTGGCCAGACCAGCCTTGGTCCCACTGCTGTGCCTCTTCCTTTGGTCGCTGATGGCCAGCATCAGGTCTTGCCTGAGCTCCTCGTCCTGGGAGCTGTGGATAAAGTCCTGCACCAATATTATGGAACGTTCTGCAGGTTCGTTGACCGCAGAGCCCCTTGACCTACTGCTGGAACCTCAGGCAGCCGGCCCTGTTGGTCCACAGCCGGTGTCACTAGAAAAACACTAGAAAAACACAATTCTTTACCTGATACATAATACATGAGTGATGTGATCAGCTGACTGGAATCGATCAACAGAAAACGAAACAAAAACAAAGATGTGATTACAGAAAATATATACTTTGTTCACATAAATGGGATACTAAACTAGGTTTTGTAGAAGCAGAATCTAGAATTTTTTTTTCTTCCTCACAGTCGACCAATTATTTCAAAGGTAGATTATCGCGTTTACATAGTTTATTGGGGTCGGTCAGCATCTTGGGGCCTGTCAGCATCTGGGCCCGGGGGCAAATGCCCCCTTTGCCCCCATTATAATCCGCTACTGTCCACAGCCCTACATCCTCCCTCAACCACTCCACCTGCTCCCCCGCCAGCCCCAGCCTCTCAAAGATCAGCCAGGACCTCGGGCCGACCAGCTGAGCCAGTCTGGGAGGAGCTCTGCCAGCAGGTCAGTTCCTCCCTTCCAAGAATCCAGGATCATTTGGCTTGCCAATCACAAAATAGGCAGGTCTCTCCGTGACAGCTAGAGCTAGAGCGAGGGCTTGCCTCTCCCCCTCAGGCATGCCCTCGTCAAAAAGAGCAAGAACTACAAGGGAGGGGTCGTGGTATCGGTAGTGCTTTTCCATCTACTTGAGACAGGTCTTCGCCACCTGGGCCTGCATCTCTTCCTGCTCCCTGTACTACCTCATCTGGTGGATGACCTGTAGGTCATTGTACGGCGCGGCCGCAGGGACAGGATACCTCAGGAACCAGAAACCATAGAAGAAACCAGTGAACTCCGCCATCCTTGAGATCTCCGTAACTTCATCTGCACTCAGGAAGTTCAGGTACTTTCCCAGCAACTCCATCACCATGTAGTAGACCGATTGCATCATAAATCTTGTCCACCCAGCCAGACCACCAGCAACTTGTTGAGGTACTCGTAGTCAGCGCGTAGGAAGACCTTGGCAGCGAGAGCCTGCTCGGCCCAGGTCTTCACCATCCTGGCCTGATCCTCCATGAAGGTACCCACATTTGCTACCCAGTCAAACTTGACCAGGTTCTCCATGTCAAACTCGGTCTCCTTAGTCAGCTCGCCCCAGGTGTTCTTCCCTGAGACAACCTTCGCAACATGCTTTATATGCAGCTCTTGAGTATGTTTGCGACATGCGAGCCATAACAAAGCTCTGCGGACCTTCTTCTCAATCAGGGTGCAAGCTCCCAGTATGTGGTCCGTGTTATCTGTCGTTGTATCGAATGACATGGCGGCCAGGTTGTCCAAGATCCCTCACTCTCTGAACAAGTTCAGGATGCCCTGCATCTGGTTGACACCACTTGAGCTTGCAATGGCTGGAATGCCGAACAACTGCTGCATCACAGGGATGGAGGACGTGACAAAGACAGCCAACCTGTTATTCTTCAACTTTCTATTGTGAGTAACCTTCACCAACTTCCCGTCGAACTGGGCCGTCAGGAGACTCTCTCCGACCTCCTGGCTGAAAGTCTGCTTTATATCCTGAGCTGCCTCCTTAGCAGCAGCCTTACCTTGGTGCCACACGGAGCTTCAAGAGGGAGGCAGATCATGAACACTACCTCCGCCAATATTGACGAAGTTGGCAAGCTGGAAGGTCTGGCTAGAAATGCTGGTGTGAAACTGCTTGGCAACAATGGAAGTGTTCTTCACGAGCTCTTTCTTCTTGACCGCGAGGTAAATATACTCGGACTTCCTTTCCTTCTTCTCCTTGACCTGGTAGTCGTCACTCTTGTCAGTGTCTTCGTCAAAGTCATAATTTTTCTGTGTAGATGTAGCGGAGCTTTTCTTACCAATCTTTTTCTCACCAATCTTTTTCTCCTTCCCAGCTCTTTTCTGAGATGCAGCTTGCCTCGCAAGTTTGCTGACCAGAAACTTCACAAACTTCTTGTCCCGCCTCTCCATCACCATCTTCCAGGACCCCTGCTGATCTAACACAAAGGCCACGTCCCTGGCCTCCACTGTCCTCAACTTGTCCGCCCTGATAAGGCTGATTGCCTTTTTGGAAGAGATGTCAAATAGTTTCTTGGACTCATCTATGAAATCCTTTCTCTTTCTGCATTTTCTCTCCAGGGTTTTTGTAATTCCTTTGATCATTAAGCTTTCACTCAGCATTCAGCTTAATCAGCTTCAGGGCGATGGAGTGGTCCGATATGCTGAGCAGGCAGGACCTGAGCCAGCCTCCGTCCTGCTTGAGTGCAGCCAGGACACACTTTGTCCCCTCAGTCTCGGGGTGAATTCAACTCCCAGGCTCATAGCAGCCAGCCATCATAGTGCCTGTTATGTACTGACAGGACATAACTGACTTGATGGGCTTGAACTTGAACTTGGACAGGTTCGTCTGGTGATGAATAAACCTCATGACGTCACCCTTAGTGGATAGCTGTGTTAGAGTTGTAGATATTTTACTTTGGGCCTGAGTCAGCAAAAACATAATCATGATCCACTTTCAAAATCCTCTTGAAGGTGGAGCTACCTGGGCTCCTGTCAACTTCAGCCATGCTAATAATGAATATCTAAAAAAAGAATAAGAAATTAATAAATGTATTCAAAGTAATTTACATGTAAAAAGTTATTTTAAGTAATTTACAAAGTAATTTACCGAACAATTACAGGTGTGATAATAATAATAACAATAATAATAATAATAATAGTAATAATAATAATAATAGTGATAATAATAATAGTGATAATAATAATAATAATAATAATAATGGTATATTTCTAATAAGAGGTGCGGTAGCCTAGGGCTAAAATACACATCATTACACATTCTCAGCATATCCACAGTAAAACACATGCACAATGTTACAAACGCACACGTACCTTTATGTAAACTATGCATAGTCGTTAAAATTCTAAAACATAAAAACTTTAAAAGGGTAAAATCGGAATAAAACAGTATCGTCAGCTAATTACACACAGCAATTTGCCTTGAGCTGCATCTGGAAGTGCGGAATGCTTCTGAATCAAATTGTGTGATGTGACAGTCGCCGTACTTACTGCGGTAGCTGCGGTAAATCCTGGCAGCCTCCCTCATTGTCGAACTGAAATTAAGAGGAGAGCGGGGAGGCGTGGATACCAGCCTCATACGAATGCTGGAGTCAGTCAACCGTGAACAAACGCTAATTTAATACTGGTTTAAACCAATTGAAGAGTCACTGAACGTATTGACGCGATCCGGATGACGTTACAATAGCGGAAATATTGAAGTAAAAATTGGTGGTACTTCCGGGCCAGCTAGAGGCCTGTCCTTTTAACTGTGAGCTATTGACATATGATGGAACCAGAGGATAAAGTTATCTAAATTTGATTTCACATTTCATATTATTTGAAACAGTCCAGTGTGTATATATATCTTGCCCCTGGTCAAAAATGAGTGTGGGGACATTCTATTAGCAGTAATTACAGGCCTATTGCTATCGCCTCCGGCTTCTGGAAACTATTAGAGAGACTCTTGTTACACCCATTACATGATTATTTATGGTCATCCAATCATTTTGGTTTTAAAAAGTCCTACTCAACTGACCTGTGTATCTATACTGATAGAAATTATATTTAAATACACTGTCAGTAATTCAACTATTTATAGCTGTTTCCTAGATATAAGTAAGGCATATGATAGAGTGAACCACAATATTTTATTTAACAAACTTGAAGACATAAAAGTTCCCATGTACATATTAAATTTATTGAAATTCTGGTATTTCCACCAATCTTTTACTGTTAGGTGGGGCAGTGTACTATCCGAATGTTTTGGTTCCTCTTGTGAGGTGAGGCGAGGCTCCTTGCTCTCTCTCCTCTGCTGTTTAATGTGTATATTGATGGATTAATTGCTTCACTTAATGAGACAACAGTTGGATGTTGTATAGATAACACAAGGATAAATAACTTAGTTTATGCCGATGATATGGTATTAATAAGTCCCTCTGTTAAAGGTCTGGATCGTCTGCTAAAAGTCTGCGAATTATATTCGCAGAAACAAGATATTCTTTTTAATGTTATACAATTCCATCCATAAAGCTGTAATCAACCAGCTGATATTAGGTTTAAAATGAGAGGTGAAGTAATTGAGGAAGTACAAGAATTTAAGCATTTGAGTCAAACTACCACCATCTCCTTGAGTGATGACTCGGGTATAAGAAAACAATATCGAAGCCTCTGTGCTAAAGAGAATATGACATAAAGAACTTCCAGTTCTGTACAAGTGGAGCTAAAGACACTCTTTTTCGTACTTTCTGCAGTAATATATACGGACAGCAACTCTGGATGAATTATAAAAAAGGTTCTGGCAGAACCGTAAATTTGCTATAAAACAGGTATTTTAGTCTCCTGCATAACTTACCCCTGACATGCTCAGCTTCACAAATGTTTGCTACCCGCAATGTCCCGAGCTTCCCGGAGGTAACAAGACGTGCTCAATACAGTCTAATGCAAAGAATTTCATGGTACGACAACATCTATCTGTAGCTCCACTTAACTTCGGCATTACTGTATTGTTTCTCATTAATTGTGTGTATATCTATCCTTAGGATGTGAATTGTCATTGTATTATTAATGTTTGTCATATGGACTATGGTCTACCAATAAACCTTTTCATTTTGACTTTCATATAATTTTTAATCAGCTCCCCCGCTGCCGATAGCGGGAACGCAGACCTGAGCAGCGTGGCTGGTTCTGCTACTGACCATTCGAGATGTTCTGGGCCTCTGCCTGATTCACGTTTCATAGAATTCTGCAACATTCGTGGCCTTTCCTTAAATTTTCAATCTGTTGAACACACCTCCCCTCCTCTAAACCTCACCTTCTCTTCCTCACTGAAACTCGGGTGTCTGGGAGTGAAAGCAACCCTTTTCTGTACTCTCCTACTTTCTCTATACTCAGTTTCAATCCAAAGGTGGATGTTGCGGGTATGTACGCAATGACCAAACTTGTTCTCGTATTCTCGAGCTCGAATCCCCTGAATTCTATACCTTCTGGCTATTGCTTACATGCCAATCTCAAACTAAATATATCTGAGCTGTCTACCTTTCTCCTAATTCTACTGATTATCCAAAATTCTTTGACTACCGCACTTCCAAAGTGGAATACATTCTATTACATTCTCCTTTCACTGAAATCCCATTTTAGGATATTTCGATGTTCACTACCACCTTTGGCTTTCCTCCCATTTTACCAACACCCATGGTGAACTAGCTTACAACTTTTCTGTCCTGAATGACTTAGAGCGGATTCTCCAACATCCTTTTCGTATCCCTGTTCGGCTTGGAGAAAGGCCCAACATTCTGGATTTCTCACCACTCATCATTCTTTATACTCTGTCAAATTTTTTCTCCGTTCGGCTTCTCCAACCACAATCTTATATCTGTTTCCTTTCCTATTGCTCCAGTTCGGCCTTTGGATCCTCCCAAGAGCAGACGCCTTTGGTACTTTGACGCCGCTGATTGGGAGGCCTTAATTATGTCTGAAATTATAATCTCTTCCAAAGATGTCCCATCTCGGCTCAACTCTAATATGGCGAACGGAAGTTTTTGAATCTATCCAAATGGGAAAATTCTTAAATACTTCTTTTCTTACAATCTTCTTTCAGATTGTCAGTATGGGTTCCACAAGGGACGTTCTGCTGGTAATCTTCTTGCATATCCCTCTGGCTCTTGGTCATCTTCGTTTCGGGATTTTGGTGAAACCAATGCCATTGTGTTAGACATATGAAAAGCTTTTGATCGAGTCTGGCACATATCCTTAATTTATAAACTGCGCTTTTTCGGTATCTGTCCTTCTATTTGTGCCTTCATCTCTGATTTCTTTTCTGGTCGATCTATTGCTGCGGTTGTAGGTGGCTACTGTTTTAACCCTGAAACTATTCTTAATGGTGTTCCTCAGGGCTCTGTCCTTTCACCCACTTTTTTCCTTTTATTATAAACGATCTATTAAGTCGCACTTCGTGTCCTATCCACTCCTGTGCCGAAGATTCCACTCTTCACTCCTCCACCCGCTTCACAAGGCATCCTTCTCAACAGTCATTCCATGCTTCGTGTGAGACGGCTATGATGCACCTTGTTTCTGATCTTTCAACTATTCCTGATTGGGCAGAGAAAACCTTGTGGCTTTCGGTGCCTCAAAAACTCAGTTCCTTCATATGTCTACTCGTCACATTCTTCCACACGACTATCCTCTTACCTTCAATAATACACAACTCAATCCTTCCTCTTCTCTTAACATTTTTGGAGTTTCCTTTTCTCTTGATCTTTCCAGGAAAAATAAAAAATACTCTCTTTCTAAAACAGCTTCTAAAAGGTTAGGTGTGCTGTACCGGTTCCGCAGTTTCTTCAACCCCACTCTGTTGCTGTCTCTGTGCAGGGGACTTGTTCGCTCCTGTTTTGAGTAAGCTTTTCATATGTTGGGTGGCTCAACCCACACATCTCTACTTGACCGTGTGGAATCAAAGGCTTTATTTATATATGTTACTAGGAATGTGTGTAACTAGGGATTTCATGAAATTCCTAAAACGTTCAGGGTTAAGTCGTGATATTTTCGTTAATTTTAACGAAAATATCATGACTTAACCGAACCAATCGTCAATGGCGTACAGTTGACCTAACAGTGCATCCAATAATTTTCCCGTAGATTTAACGAAAATATCACGACTTAACCTTACTTGAGGGAAGAGGAAAAGGCGGTGGAAGCAATAAAGGAAAACCCAAAATACTTCTATAGCTTGGTGAAAAGAAAAAAAAAAAAAACGTTCGCCACTATCGGGCCCTTAAGGAAAGGAAATAATGAACTAACGGACGATCTAAAAAAAATATCTGAAACATTGAGAGCCCAATATGACTCAATCTTCAGTACTCCAAAAAGTGACAAAGCGATATCTGACAAAGATGCGTTCTTTGAAGAGAAATTGCAAGGAGATTGTATAACAGATTTTGATTTTATCCCAGAAGATGTAACGAGAGCTATAGGACAAATGAAAACACACGTAACTGTAAACTGTAAAAATGAAATAGCTACACCCTTATACTGGATATGGAGAATATCCCAAGACACTAGAGAAATACCGAGCATCTTGAAAAGAGCAAACATTGTCTCTATACTGCATATAAAGGAGGGGATAGATCTCAAGCAAAGAACTTGACGTGTCATTGACGCCCCACCTCACCAAAGTATTTGAAAGAATAGTTAGAGAAAATCTGATATCTTGGAGACACTGGAAAGATTCAACGAAAATCTGCACGGATCCCGATCAGGAAGATCATGCTGACAGACATAGAGAGTGGAGTAAACAGCAACAGTATAGTAACATTCTTTGCAGACGTTACAAAGATCAGCAGAAAAATCAGCGATGTAAATGAAGTGGAGGCCTTATAGAGGGACACGAACAATATATACAAATGTCAGAAAACAACAAAACATTTAACACCGAGAAATTTCAGCTCCTGAGATATGGTAGAAATAAGGAACTTAAACAGACTGAATATTATGTTCCAGATAGACAGGAAATTCAGAGAAGCACGAAAGCGATAGATTTGGGGGTAATAATGACCGATGATGCCAAATTCGAGACACAAAAACCGATAGCAATAAACAAAGCAAAAAGAGTCGCGGGACAGGTACTAAGAACGTTCAGAAGAAAGGACAAGACAGTAATGATTCCCCTGCTGAAAACACTGATAATACCAAAGCTTGAACACTGCTCAGTTTTGACGTCCCCATATAAAAAGGAAGGAACTAATAAACTAAAAGAAACTCAGAGACATTTCACAGCTAAAATTGATGGCGGAGAACTCAACTACTGGGAAAGACTACGTAAACTAAATCTGTACTCCCTGGAAAGAAGAGAGGTACACCATAATCTACATATGGAAAATGATCGAAAAACTGGTACCAAACCTCAAACTAAACCCAATTACCATTCAAACAACGCTGAAAAATAGGAAAGGCAGAATGTGTAATGTTCCACAATTAAATGCCCGACAAAGGACATTGAAAGAAAATAGCTTAGTTGTCAGGGGGCAAAGACTTTTAACCAGCTTTCAAAGGACCTCAGAAACGTTACAGGGATCAAAATTGAAGTCTTCAAGAGAAGACTAGATGCCTGCCTCAGGACGGTACCAGATGAGCAGGGTGTAACTGGGTATGTGAGGTGGAGAGCGCAAGAGAGCAACTCGTTCCTACACCAAGCCAGGCGTAAAGGCAGGGCCACCAGCTTGACCTTCGTGTGAAGAGAGACCAACACACGGAACTATAACGAGGTTAACGAGGTGTGTGTGTGTATATTAGGGTGTTGCCATCACATCGGGGTGAAATTCAATTCTTATTTGGACTCCTTCTTTAACCCATCATTTAGTGCCAAATGGGGTCGAAGCTCCAGAGCCGGAATGTTTTTCGGATCGCACAATATTTAGGACTTGCGCAACTCATTTGAAGTTTTACCTATTTAGAATACAACGATATCAGAGAGGAACCGGCGGAATTCATATCAATTGGGTAGTTCAACCCGGTTCTTTTGTTTAGATCGGACCCATGAGGTGTGCACCGTGCTCTGGCCACGAGGTAGCTGCTCCTTGTTCCATACATGGTGTACTTAGTTCAGTTCAAGGCCGCAAGGAGTAAAAATCGGCTGCTCGACCCTTTCTCCTACACAAACCATTTGGGTCTTAAATAATGGAGGTTTGTTGCTAATATTTTGCTCAGATTTACTTGAGACACAGTGCTTCCTCATGATATACAGTAAGTGTTAGTATTATAAAAATATATTTGGATGTATTTTTAAGTAAGTATAAGTGAATTTATTATTTTGTGCATATAAGAAGTTAAGGACCCTTGCCTCTTCGACTTCGTGGAACCATGAAGGTGATGACGCCTGAAGTGGCAGCGGCACTCGATCGCACGAACGTGACTGATCGGAAAGCGGCCCACATATTCTCGGCGATGGCGACCACGAGTCAGTTCCGACAGGACGTTGAGAAGCTAATTATCAACCCAAGTGCTCGGATGAAACATCGGAAGGCCTTTGTCGCTGATCTTGCATTGGGACGGGAAGATCATGGAGGATTGCTTTGGCCTTGGCCGGGACAAAGTGGACCGTCTCCAGGTTCTTATCTTCGGACAAGACGTCGTCAAGTTGCTGGCGGTTCCGAAACTCCATTCCGGAAAGTCCGCTGTAATGGCCAACGCAGTCGTAGGGACGATGGATGAATGGGAACTGCCGGAGCGAGTCAAGGGGCTCTTTTTACACCACCGCGTCCAACGCTGGTTCCAAGGGCGGAGTTTGCATTCTTGTGAAGATCGAGCTCGGGAGGGAGTTGCTAAACTTGGTGTGTCGACATCACGTATCGGAGATCCTCCTGGAGAGTCGGGTCTGAGGACCCCCCTCCCAAACGAATTCCTCCGGTCGTCCACGCAGGCGCGAAAGGGTTGCACGACTTCGTCACCAAGTCATCCCTGAGGTTCTTTGAAATCCTCGAACTCCCAGATGATTTCTTAGAGGAGGATCCAACACTGTGGCCGACCCATGAGGGGTACAGGAGGAGCCAGGCTACTGTGCTGTCCGTGAAGGTGGTCAACGACCTTGCAGAGCGCGGCATTGCACTCATCCAGGAGTTCAATGCATCTCTCACGCGCAAGAAAGAGCAGAAGCAGTTCCTTCTGCAAGTCGTTGATCACCACCGAAAGGCCGGCCTTCTCGTCACCACAATGAAATCTGCCTTCAAGCGAACCAGGCAACAATAAGTGCCTGAATGTTACATATAAGTCTTCAATAGAGAACGCTTCAATACACATTTTTTGTAATCTCATTATTATTTTAATAAAATATTCCCCAAAAACGGATGGTTGTTGACCACAGTTTTGGGCGGGGATCGGGCTAATGACCTGTATTGTGAAAAGAAACACTTATGGCAAACTTTTTATCATTTAATTTGTCACAGTGGACAGTATACTTCTCATAATACAGCTTCATTTCATTTAAAAATATCTCAATAGTAATAAAATGAGTAGAAGTCTTATAAAATAAAAGACGTTGCGCTAGTCCTAAATATAATCCGATCTCACAACTTTTTTACTGTATCATTTTTTTAAGGCAATGGCACCTAATGCAGGGTTGGTACATTAGTTTTTCCGACTTTAGATTTTTAGAAACACCCTAATATATATATATATATACAGGGCGTCCCAAAAAAATGTATACACACTTTAAATACTTATAAAGGCAGTGTTTATTAAAATACATTTCATTTTCAAAATGTAATAGAATCTACAGACATTATTTAATTGTTTTGTCAACGCCTGTTTTCAAACTGACGTCCGTTCTGGTCCAGGCACTGCTGATAACGCGAAGCAATGGAATCGCAAACATCACGAAACATTTCGTTTGGTATTTGTGTGCATTCTCGTTCAATGGCTGCTCTCAATTCAGCGACTGTTGCAGGTTTTATAGCGTAGACTTTGTCTTTTAAGTATCCCCATAAAAAAGTCTAGTGGTGTGAGGTCTGGTGAACGCGGAGGGTATTCTACGAAACCCCTTCGTCCAATCCACATCCACATCGTGCCAAGTACCACTCGCAATACTCCACTCTTCGGTCCGGATCATCTTCATTAATAGCATGGACTAATCTTGGAATGTAACTTTTCCATTGACAGCGCTTCAAAATGCGTTGGACAGACGATTCTGAAATTCCTACCTCACGACTCGCTTGCCGCACAGATTTTCTTGGACTTTGGTGATACGTTTCAAGTACTCTTTCTTGCTTTGTGGGGCTTGTCGATGTCCGTGGTCTTCCGGAACGCTTCTTGTGGACATTCTGAACAGTTCCATCGGCTTCAAACTTATCTCTAATTCGAGTGATGGTAAGTCGCGTTGGTGGATCTGTTTGAAACTCCCTCCTAAACTGTCTTTGCACTTCAACTGCGTTTTCACACTTCCAGTAGCATTTTAGAATGAATTTCCTTTGTTCAAAGCTTAGTCTGACTGCCATTATTAATTCTAATGGGTTTAACTTGGAAAGAAAGAAACATCAATTGAGCTATCAGCTGTTAAAGTGTGTATACATTTTTTTGGGACGCCCTGTATATATATATGCGCCTGGGTGGTGTAGTGGTGTAGCTGCTGACCCAGTTGTTCATCCTTCCACACAATAAAAATTGGTTTATAGATAAATGAGTATCCTGGGTAATAGTGATGAAAGCCGGCATTGAAAAACCGGTATTTATACCGGTATTGGACAAGAGACACGATACCAATATCGTGATTATCGATACCGGGTTTTCGGTATTGAAGAACTGCCTATTGTCTTTATTGTGGGAGCAATCAGCAAATGTCAAGTTAACAAAGATTTGTTTTTTGTAGGATTTTATGGCCAATGTGAGTAGAAATAATGATTTATCTTCATACATAACTTACACATGCAGTATATCTTTGAGGGGCGTCATTAGTGTATGCCACAATTTATCATTTGTTATAATATTATGTTATTGACGTTATATGATGTGTCCGTTTTTCTGAAAAGGGAAACTATCATCCGGACCTATTTTCTATTCCATCTAAACTAGTGCTCAAAAGAACTGCAGAAAGTATTTTTAAAAGGCTTTTTCCTAAGAATTATGAAAATTTAGTTGGTTTCGAGGAAGAAAGCGAAGACCAAGACTGACAATCATCTAACTACTCAGAGAATGTTACTGAAGACAAGAATGAAGTAGATGATCCATTGATGTGCGAATACATGAAAGAAATAGAGAAATTAGAAAAGGTACCATTGAGAAGTAATGCAACTAACTTTGATCCTACTAATGAATTTAAGAGTTTCGAAGTTTCTTCACAAAGAAGTGAAAATTTAGAGAAGCTGTACAAGACATTGCTTTCCATTAAACCCACTAGTGTAGAATCAGAAAGAGCTTTTTCTGCTGCTGGCTTATTTCTGACCAAGCTAAGATCAAATCTCTCTGAACAATCATTAGATAGTCTTTGTTTCCTCAAAACTTACTTCTAAAACCAAAATAAGAAATAAATATGCAAAATTATTAATAAACTTTTTTTTTTTAAATTGTTATTTTTCCCTTTTACCTTTGGTTATTTGATATACTTAATCATTACAAATAGTCCTTCCTTTTTCCTGCCTTTCCCTAGGAGCTGCTGTTCAAACTTTTTTCAATCAATGGTATTTTCCTTTGGTGTCGGTGATAGAATTTAAAAAGTAACTTCATTTTTTATTGTCGTCAATGTGGTGAGTACTACAGGTCCTGCAGGCTTGTGGGAGGGTTGGCACTTGGCAGAGTGACACCAAAAAAATCATTATAAATTATTCTCTGCATAAAACCGGTATCAACACCGGTATCAGTAAAATAATTGGTCAAATACCGGTATTAAAAATTGTCGGTATTATTTCATCCCTACTGGGTAGCCGAGTGGTTAAGACGCTGGGTTGCTGATCGGGAGGTCGTAAGATCGAGTCCGTGCAAGGACTTTGTAATTTCTGACCGCCCGTGGTGGTGCGTGGTTCGGATTCCACGTTAAGTTGTAGGTTAAAGGTGGAGCAACGAGCTTGACCTTTTTCAGAATGAACAATTCGGTCGGAAGCAAAACCAAGGTCAACCAAGGTTATATATATATATATATATATATATATATAAACCCTGGAGTTTTCCTTCTGCCCGAATTGTTTAGTCTGACGAAGATCAGGATTTCCGTCCCACCATAGACCTACATCTTAACGGGGAATCCGGAGCACGACCCACCAAGGAAGATGGAAATGTAAAAGTTTGAGCCGGAACTTGATCGCACGACCTCCTAGTGGATGGGATGGATGAAATGGCTGGATGGATGTGGTGGATGGATGGGATGAATGGATGGGATGGATGGATAGGGCACCTGGCACTTGTTGATTTCAATAGATGTTGATGATTATGCATCTCAAACAATAAACTATTTCCTAAATAAGTAAATTTATTTGTTTGTTTTTTGTTGTGGAAGATGAAAGTAGTATAGCCGCAAAAGGGGAGAGTGCAGGAATGTTGCAGGTTATTATGTAATGTGCAAAGGGGGTTGTTGCAAAGGGGAAGGGGTTGTTGCAAAGGGGGTTGTTGCAAAGGGGGTGGGGGAAAGGGGGGTGGGGGAAACTTGGAGGCGGCGTTATCCCCCAAGAGAAAGAAGGAGGAGGAGAGAAAGGAGGAGAGGTGTTCACCTGGCAGGAGCCAAGTGCACATTAAGACTTCCAGCCGGGCTGGCGTTGTTTTATAGGCTCCTAATCAGCCAGTTGGCGTAAATGGCTTGAGTTGCCAGATACCGCGATACCATTGTATACATTATTATAGACTCCTAATCAGCCAGTTGGCTGGTTGTCAGATACCTCTTTTTAGCAGTATTATTGCATACATTATTATTATATACGCCTAATCAGCCAGTTGGCTGAGTTGCCAGATAGCGCCATGTATTCCATTGTATACACTATTATAGACTCCTAATCAGCCAGTTGGCTGGTTGTCAGATACCTCTTTTTAGCAGTATTATTGCATACATTATTATTATAGACTCCTAATCAGCCAGTTGGCTGGTTGTCAGATACCTCTTTTTAGCAGTATTATTGCATACATTATTATTATATACGCCTAATCAGCCAGTTGGCTGAGTTGCCAGATAGCGCCAGTATACCATTGTATACACTATTATAGACTCCTAATCAGCCAGTTGGCTTAGAAGGCTTAAATATTGCCAGATACCTGTTGTATACAGAATACCGGTAGTAGAAGGCATAACAATAAACAACATTGCATCATTCTTTTTATTATAAATATATAGAAAATAAATATACATTTGAGGAATATGCGTATAACAGAAATATATACACACAATTATGGATATATATAATATATAAAATAAAATATACATTTCATATACATTTGAGGAATATGCGTATAACAGAAATATATACACACAATTATGGATATATATATATATATATATAAAATAAAATATACATTTCATATACATTTGAGGAATATGCGTATAACAGAAATATATACACATAATTATATATAAAATAAATATACATTTCATATACATTTCATATACATTTCAATATGTACATAACAGAAATATACACACACACACACAAATATGGTGATATATAAATAAAATATACATTTCATATACACTTCAATATGTACATAACAGTACAGGAGAAATATCAAGCAAAATATATATATATATATATATAAACACAAATCAATAGAAATATGCGTATAATCAAAATATATATATACAATTCACTTTTTTTTCAAAATACTAAAATCGGTCTTAATCGAGTTTACAATTACATCATTATTGCTCTGCATTACGCAGTCTATGCGGCTTAATAATATTTCACCGCTTAAAGTATAGGGAAACCTGTATTCGATATGAATGGCTTTCATATCGTTCAGTACTATTTTTGTCCCCACTTTACAACCGGTTGGCAAGTCATCTTTAAATACGTCTAGAATACAATCAAAAGCACGCACAAAGAGTTCATCGTTAGCTACATTATTAAACGCAAGTTTATAAGAATGCTTTTCCAATCGAGGGTTTATTTCTACCGACTCGAGCTTTTCAATCGTGAACTCTTCACTCAACATAACGGCAATTGAAATAATCTTCTAAATCGTTACGGCAACTGCGCGTTATATAAAGAAATAGTTCTTCAGGGTGAACGGTGTAGGTGAGCTCAGCCTTGTACCGATCAATTGCTTTGTACCAAAGTTCATGGTATTTCAAAGAGTCTAAACTTTTTAAATAAACATCCAGCACTAGACCATTCTCACCAGTCCTACACTCGGTAAACCCATCGAGCAGAGCAGTGTATGCGTATTCAAGAACTGTATCAAAATAAAGCATATCCGTAACACGCGCGTCTAATATAGGTTTCAGTTTACGGAATCCGACGATTTCAAACATTCTGTCGAGGATGAAACGGTTTCGCGTAGGAATAAGAGCGTTATTATCAGAAGCATTCTTCCACATCAGCCTTATATCAATGCACGGCCGATCGTTATTTATACACAACGTACATACAACGGCGTATGAGGGCGCGTCACTAATCTGCTCTCTTCTTGTACCTACGTTAGCAGGTATTTTATAACGATCTTCACACCACTTATCAACTATCACAAAGATTCTATTCATCTCCTCGATACTTAAATAAACCCGTTTGTTTGTCGGTCTACATTCCGTTTCCAGTACATAGCTAATGGTACCGGAATTACGCCTGAACACGCGCAACGATTTCGTCACGGACACATCGTACGAGGCGTTGAGAATGCTGCTCAAAGGAAGTTCCATCGTATTCGAGGAGCGCACGTCTACTCGGTTCAAGCTCTGAGATAACTATGAGCCGTGTGAGGCACAGGCAGGAACGGTTCGACGGGCGGCTGACTCGATGATACGTGAATGGGCATGTTCGTACGACTCGAATTGTTGCACATATTTGTTTTTCCGTTTCGTCACTACCAGCCTACGCACTTTGGATAAGAACTAGGCGCTAATCATCTCCACACTCCGGCGCACTATTTGAGAGGAACATATGCTCATATTTTTCCTTTCTACCCATCAAACGATACTCGTCTCTAAAATCTGTTAAAAACTCACGCATGGCACTAGCCACAACCTCACTATGAACCTCATCATGATATACGTTAATATAGTGATAAAAACACCTAAGATTGTCCATGATCACGAGATTCACATTTTCAGACGTAGGGTATGAGTAATCGACATGGTGTAGCATGACGTAATACCGCTTGTCACACCACCCATCCACAAGGCTCATTATCCATACCTGCTGCTTCTCTTCTGCACGCGTTGTTTCTTTTACTTCACGGTGTATGTGAGACTTTATAAAGTTTAGCCCTGCAGCATACTTCAGCACATCGTCTGTGCAACGAAAGCCTTCAACAGTCTCACCAGAACATCCGTAGAGTATTTGTACATCTTGGAACTTCGCACAATCCAATGTGGCTTTAAAAGAGGCATAGGAGGGGGGAATAGGAAGTTTTTCGGTATCCACCACATCCTCACACTTTACTGAATACCATTTCATAAACGTTGTGCAAGCAATATTAAAGGTAGCCATTTCAATATACGTCTGATCTGAATACACGTCTGATCTCTCGGGCTTACTGCGGTCGACTGACCACGCAGGGACTCCCAGATAGTAGCATGACTCACGCAGTGGGCGGAGCTTAGAACTTTCACACACACACACACACACACACACACACACAAAGGAGAAAGTGAAACGCTATTTGATTTATTGAGATATTCATATATTTACAAATACGATTCGAGATATTCAAGTTATATATATATATATATTTACAAATAGATACGATTATATACAAGACGTGTGAGTTAGAAGCATCATTGGTATCCAAAGGGTACGGTATCATAGGTGCCAGGTAACTGGTAACGTTTCCTATAGGTGTTACGGCACACCATCGTACCCCTAAGTTCCTTCACGCCTCCCAGCTTCTGCGCCCGAAAATTGTGGGTGCCTACAATTAGTTGGTGAGGTTCCAAACATACTAGATCCTTCAACGACTCAAAGTTAACAACCTCCCGATTCGCATGGTTGAGCGTAATACCCTTTGCCTTCACGATATATTTCATTTCATCCCCTACCCTGACCCGTACCCCATAAGTCTTAGGTCCTGTTGAGATAAAAGAGTCGGCGTATGCGTCGTCCCCATACTCATCCTTGATCTCATCAGTGAGCTCGCCGAGGAACTCCCCAATAGCGGGCATGTAATCACCCTCCCTCTCTGTGAATATCACGCTATCTGTATCGGCATACAATACTCTCCGCCCAAGAGAATGCAATAGACCCCAAAGTTTTATACGGGCGTAGGCTGTTGTGAAGCTCGCCACAGGTATGTTTGTAACCCTTGAGGTATCTGTGGCAAATTCAGTGTTGTTGTACTTTATTACGTAAGTATTACCTACATTCACGATCTCCATGACCTCTTTATCGGGGGCATTGGCATAATCCCAGACATCGCTATAACTTTGTGCCAAATGAATGTTCCCTCTGCCGGTATTCTGCGCAAATTTTCCCCATAGACTGTTTAGACACAATTTTGCACTAAAGCGCTTGCCAGGATTCTTTACAATTTGGACACGATCAAGTTGTATACCTTCGCGGTCGCGGTAACGTTGAATATAGGCAGACTTTTCATCTTCGGTATCAACTCCTCGCGGATACCCTGATGCTTCAACCTTATCCTTCAAAAAGGCGTTTATATATGGTGTGAAAAGGTTGGGGAGCTTCTGAAACCTCCACACCTCGTGTATCTTCAGTATTCTATAACCATGGCGTACGGCTAGGGCCAGCTCAGGACTTGTATATACGCCTCTGATCTTACGCTGGTGGGGTATATGGTTACATTCGCCGTTATCCTCTTCCGCGCACTTCACGCACAGGGGAAACATGAGCTTGTCGTCGATAACGACAGGTAAGATCGGCATCCATAAATTGCGTGGGGGGAGTACGTCTACGAAAGAGAGCCCAAAGTAATGATCATTCAAATTTTTTGAAAATTCATTGATGGATGGTAGGCTAGGCCCCACCAGTTTCTCAGGAGCGCCCACGGGGTACGGATTGCTCTTCATCACGTATGGGTATAAAGAACAGAAATCGTAGTAATGGAGCTTCACGCCCTCCGTAGGTGGGAAGTATAGTCTGAAAGGATTTGTACGTCCTCCAAACAAGCTATCACCACATTTGAGAGGATCCAGCACCATTGAACGCTTGATCGTTTTTATTTCCTCACGGTATACATCGTCTGTCTCCATCCGTGCATCATATTCATGCTCCCACAAGACTTTGTGAGTGAACTGTGATCCTATAAGTTGATCGCGGGTGCGGGTCGATGCAAGACAGTCGGCAGGAGACCTACCGTTGATATCTCCGGTGACTCCGCACTCAGGACGGGGGCATCCATGCCACCAGCAACCGTTAAAGGAGTACACAGTCTTCACACCAGTGACACGGTTTTCACTTAACCCATCAACCCAAAAAACACGTCCATTAATCTTAATGGGTACTTCACCCGTGTTGCGGGCGTGCTTTATGTATACACCTGTTTGTTGCTGCAGGTGTATGAGCCAGTAAATAGCCTTGTGTCCGTAACTGCGGGGGTTGTTTCGGTGAATAATGGCTAAGGTGTCTTTAGGCATGAAGTTATTCTTGAACACCGTAAAACATAATGATGCGATGGTGGTTGCGACTTGCAGTGGATCGCATTTGAAACGGGCTATGTACATACTTCTAAAGGCCTGGAAACATACTCTAAGCACGCGCACATCATTCACGCAATAACGCTCACATTCATCAGCTATATTATAAGGGTTACTTTCATTAAAACTGTCGTAGTATCGATCAAAGTCTTCACGTTCATCCATGCAGTCAAAATAATGTTTGGGGGGTGGTGGGCCTACGTAGTTTAAAGTCTCGCTGGTGAGGAAAGTGTATGGGAAGTATCCTTTGGAAACTTCAGCTGCTACTCCCATCACCTTGGGTAGCTTTGCTAATTTACAAGGTGTGAATAATAAAGTATCTTTAAATTGTACATTGCCTCTTATCTGCATCTGTATTAATTTGTTGCCTCTTTTCAATGGATCACCTGTAAATATCTCAGAGGATTCGTGTTCAAGCAACTCCTTATAAAGGAACTGCGTGTCAAACTTTGCCCCGTTATGGGCGAGAATATACACAGTCATTTTTTTGAACTTGTCGGCTAACTTGACAATATAGGACACAAATAGTTTCACAGGACTATCGCTGACATTCGTTTTAAAAACGTTTGTCCGTTTACCGCATTTGGGGCACTCGTCACATTCGATACCCATACACTCATCACAGATGGTCTGGCTCACAAGTAAATGTGGAATTACCTCTTTGGTTTCAGCGTTCGTATATGTTTCTATATCGTAGTACACAGTTATACAAGGGTTATTTTTAGGCTTAGCATCTTTCATATAACACACATGCTTTACTCCATCCGCCTTATATTCCTCCTGGCATGTAGGACAGTGAATTACGTCGCACTTGTGCTTAAATTTTCCCCAATTATCCATTGTGTGAAACATACCACATTCACAGATTCTCATTTTCCTGCACGTACCAATTGATTTATGGAGATCAAAGCAGCTATTATTGAAAAATGTGCGTCTACACACATCACAGTCTCTCTTCTCAACTACACGGCTTTCACATTTGGTGCTTTTACACTGCTCACATACCATGTGACATTCTTTACAATGTCTCACTATATCATCCGCAAACTCGAGGCACCCCTTACACAAATCATGATGTCTCCCATATTTTCGACTTTTGTCATAACTCGCGTAAAGCCCCCTTATATTACGGATGGGGAGATACGTTGTTCCTGACAATCCTAAAATAAGTAGGGGCCTTGTACGATCTCTCACACAGCTTTTAAAAACATACACAGTCCGGCGGCGATCATCCAAACCAAATATAACTATGCGCACATTCATTTCCTGTTCTACCTTTCTCAGCTCTTCAGGACCCATATTACAGTCAAATTCAAGTTCACAGTCTACAGCTAGTTTACGGGCACGCTCAACGATCGTAGGCAGCCAAATTTTTTGAGTCCGTGTATTTTGTACAGTAAACATACGTGCTAAGAGTACTGCTATAAAGCCGCAACCACGATCGACGTTTATATGCCTTCGGTAAATAGTTGGAGAATTGAAGTTAAGAGTGTACGGTATGGCACTATGACCCGCAACACGGAATACACGGTCAATATTTACCGTGAAGTTGTCCATATTGAAGGCTATACTACTTTGGACGGCTTGCATTATACGCCCTAATATATATTCTACATCTTCAGCAGCCAAACGTCTGAACGGTACTATCACCCAATAATCGTCTACATCACCGTCATCTGACCCGAACCCAAAGGACAGACTCGTCCTGACCTCACGCTCGTCGCGATTCTGAAGAGCAAACTCTATAATACGCTGTACTACCCTGCGTATCCCGCGCTCAATCCATTGCTATACAGGGCTCTAGGGTCGACCCTGACTCTATACCGATTTCTAGTCAAGGCGGGGGTGGGGGCTGCGGCGCGCACTAACTCGAACGTAATAACATCCTCAACAGAACGGGGGGCGGAATTAGTGGTATATTAGGTGCTGCTGATGGGGGCCCTGTTGCGTAGGAGGGTTGGGGATCTATTATTGTAGACTTAACAGAACGGGGGGCGGAATAAGGGGGTATATTAGGTGCTGCTGCTGCTGGGGAGGTTGTTGCGTAAGAGGTTGAGGGTTGGGGGTCTGCTGCAACAGGTACGTATTTCGGCCGCTTTATACCTGATGTGGGGTTCTCATACCTCCGCTTTGGACGTGCAACCTGTATCGCTGGTGAGGGTTCAGGGGAGGAGATCACAACTACACTGTCATCGTCATCCGTAATGATAGGGTGCTCTACCTCATCGTCGGTTCTGTGGGAGAAGAAATATAAGGATCAGCACTCAAAATTTGTAATATTTTGTAAATGACCCACTTAGGAGTGTGACGTGTTAGAAATGGACTCTGTAGAAAAATTCAGATTCACGAGCCCATCCACATGTATTATATCTGGACCTACAGGATGTGGTAAAACTGTGTTTATGCTTAAAATCATTAAAGAAAAGGGCGAGATGTTCTCGAAATTTGTGCATAAAGTTATATGGTGCTATTCGACGTATCAATCAGCGTTCAACGAGTACCAAGATGATATTTTGTTCCACAAAGGTGTATATGACGTTAATTCGCTAAAGGGAACTGAACATACAATCATTGTAATTGACGATCTCATGTTGGAGATGGATAAAACGTTTGCCGAGACATTTACAGTATACTCCCACCATCTTAACATAAGCGTGTTCTTCATCAATCAGAATCTATTTTTCAAAAATAGATACATGCGCGATGTGTCGTTAAATACGCAATATCTAGTCTTATTCGCGCAACGTAGAGATGTATCACAAATTGGGGTATTAGCCAATCAAATGTTCCCGAATCAGCGTAAGGAGTTTTTGGAAGTTTATAAAGAAGCTACAAGCACGCGTTACGGATATTTGCTTTGCGACCTTCATCCGCGAAACACGTTTAGAGTGCTTCTGCGAACGAATATATTTCCAAACGAGCCTGAAACGGTGTATATTCCAGAATGACAAAGAGACTAAAGAAATACCATGAATTAATAAAAATCTATCATCGACTGCCCCGGGCAATGCAGCAGATGTTTATTAAAAATATCGACGCCGACTTTTTAAAATGCATCTGTGAAATCTGTCTTAACGTTATAAATTGCAATGTATCAATGAAAACCCATCAGAAGGCTCGCCTACGCCGCTACAAGAACATAATACGTACACTCGCTCGTAAAAGTCAAACTGTAGCGAAGAAAAAACGAGTTATTGTGCAAACAGGAGGGTCATTTCTCCCCATCTTATTTTCAGTTTTGGGCCCTTTACTGACTAGATTAATATAATGAAGAAAGTGGTAGTGATTCCCCACGAGGTGTACGCTTCACTGCAAAGAGACACGGATCTAGATCCCCGTAAAAGCAGACTTAAAAGAATGGAAAGCGAATTGTTAGCCCTATTAAACAGTGAAAAAACACCTGATGAGAAAAGAATCTTATACCAAGAAGCTCTGCAGAAATTTCTTCACGAGTACGAAAATTATAAGAGCCCTACGGAGATTCCTGTGGTTATTAGGCACAGCACGGGGGACGATGGCGACATAGGATCTGTGTCCGACGATACAGCTGATCAACCAAAAAGATTAGCCACACAACATATCGAACATGTATTAAAAATACCCTCCCACATACATTGAGGAGTAAAGGCTTAGTCTTTATAATCTATTGAATGAGGATCCGCCATACAATGGACCGATACAGGGAGATCATTGTGGAAGGATCAAAGGTACAGGGATCGAATATCGTAGACATTGTCCATGATCTGGTGAGAAAGTGGGATAGGCCATCACCATCAGGATGGAAGCATATTAAAGCAAGACTACAACAAATAAATGTCCCTAAAACGTTGATAGGAAATCTGAACAGGTTAAAAGACTTGGAACACGCAACGTCTGTGGCACAATTGAAGACGCCGTCACCCCCTGCGGTAACACCTTTCAAGAGGAGAAAGAAGAGGTTAAACCAACCCTACCCACCTGCCTCTAAAATACGCAAATGGCTAACGTATTAACTAAACGTTATTATGACATTTCTGCCCCATCCTCTTACGGGGCGTAGATAGACTGCACGTTTACGGAGTAGGAAAAAAAGATGTTGAAAGATTTTTGAGGGAGCAGGACGCTTATACGCTTCATAAGCCTGTGAGAAAAAGGTTTAAAACAGCCAAGACAACGGCTTCCTCGATTGATTCTATTTGGCAAGCAGATTTAACAGACATGCAAAGATATTCTGTGTATAACGATGGTTACCGCTACATTCTATTCATAATAGACGTATTCTCTAGATATCTGTGGCTAGTTCCTCTGAAAAATAAATCACCTGAAACAGTTGCTAAAGCCACCAAAACGCTAATGTTAAAAGAAAACAGGGTTCCTGGCTATTTTTGTACGGATATGGGGAAGGAGTTTATAGGCCGTGCTTTTCAGAATATGTTGACAGAGTTTAATATCAGCTATTACACAACCAATTCTATACATAAGGCTTCTTTAGCTGAAAGAGTTCAGCGCACCATAAAGGAACGCATGCACCGTTATTTTACACATAAAAACACATACAGATTTCTAGACATTCTGGAACCATTGGCATCATCCTACAACCGCTCACACCATCGCACGATTGGGGCAACACCTAACGAAGTTTTAGAAAGAGGTACGCTCCCGAGAAGAGATGGACCACCACCACCACCACCACCACCACACTCTGTGCGCTTCAAAATCAATGATTATGTAAGGCTGTCGCGTTCGGGGAATAAATTCGCAAAGGGTTTTGAGCAAGGATGGACACGCGAGATTTTTAAAGTTAGGGCTGTGAGACCTAAAGGTGTGATAATGATGTATTACATTGAAGATTTGAATGGGGAAGAAATCTCAGGAGGCTTTTACCGCGAGGAATTGCAGAAAGTTGCGTTTAATTTAGAAAAAAATGTGTTTAAAATTGAGAAAATTTTAGGAAGCAAAGGTTCAGGAAGGAGAAAAATGTACCTGGTGAAATGGCTAGGGTACCCAGAAAGCTTCAACACCTATATAAAAGCTGATGCAATAATGAAGCTTAAATAGTATGCAACATGGCTCCTAACCATTTCTACGTCACACTCCCGTCCTCCTCGTCCCTGTCTGTACACCCTAACAACACGCTAGCCAACTTTGTAACAGAACTCCATGGGCACATTGAATTGGGTCGTGATTCGTATGAGGTGGGGATATGCGAAATTCAGCTGGACACCGTCTTTTTAAATATTGAACATGAAGAAACCGTTTTTACGATTCTTAGAGACATTGACGAGTGTGAAAAAGCTGGGGTAGCTATGGATGAAACTATGCGCATCGCTTGGACTAAGATTGCACGGTATTACAGTACAGAAGTAAGACTAGGGCCGGGTCAATATGGTTCGGCCGAGGATGTTGTGAGAGGCTTAAACGTAAGTTTAAGAAACTCAAACCTTACGAATGATTTAGTATATGAAATCGTAAACAACCCTGCACATACACTAATCCTAAAATCAAAGACTAACAGATGTCTTAAAGAACATAGAAAGTTCAAAATTCTAACCAACGGCCGATATAGCGCAGCCTTCCAAAGAGACACATTTCACGAGACACAGTATAACTTGTCCAGATTAATGTATCAATTGAAGATGGAGAAATTGGCTGAAAGGTCCCCAGACATGTGCTATATTTACAGTAATATAGTGGAGCACCAGTTTGTTGGGGATACCCAGGCACGCCTGCTGCGCATTGCTCACATCCCCAACCATAGAGGAAGGAGTTTGAGTATTACATATGACAGACCCCATTATGTGAATGTCGCAACTAATTTAATAACCAATATCACAATATATATAAGAACGATTGAGGGCGAAAACTTCCCATTCGGTAACGGGAGCTTAACAGTGAAGCTACACTTTCGACGCACTGAGTTATAATGGATAGAAAGCCTTTCACCGTCTATCGAGGGATGCGATACCAGCGCGGTAGTGGACTTGGATCCATTTTTTCATCCATACTACGTACGGCTGTTCCTTTGCTGAAGAGGGGTGCCAGATACCTTGGAAGGAAAGCGCTACAATCAGGCCTTAACACTGCAGAAGACATATTGGCCGGGGCTAAACCTAAAGAAGCCCTAAAAAAACATTTAAAGCGTACACGGAACGAAATCATCAAAGATGCAAAGAGAAAAATGCGTGGTGGCGGGAAGAAGAAGAGGGCCCCCGAAGAAGAAGAAGGGGTCACGTGGTATTAAACGTAAAAGGCTATCAAAAAAGAAATGCTGTAAGCGAATGAAACCTATGGTTGACCACTTTTTTGACTGATATAAGCTAAGGATATTGATCTCATGAATCATAGTTTGTTTACCACTTGTCGAGAGAGGAGTCACTATTTCGCCATGGCACGCTTCATCCACCCATGTAGTTCACAATGCTGTAAGTCGGAGCTGTCCTTTTTTGAGCTCCCGCCAACCCAAGTTTCTATTGAGCACAGTGACTTTATTACAATTAACCCTTTAAACACAATTAGTTCCCCGAGTGCACCTATAGAATTCGTGATACCCAGCTCAGGTCCTTACTTTTTTGATCCAAGCTGTGTGCACATGTACGCTAAGCTACGTATAGCCCATTCTGATGGAACGGCCTGCGATGACAAATATGCTGTATACCCTGAAACAAACTTTCTGCACGCCATATTCAACCAGTGTGACGTATATTTAAATCAGACCAACATATCGGCAGGCACGGGGTACTATCATCTACGAGCCTATTTGGAAAATGTCCTCAACTTTTCCAAAGAAGCGAAGGCTACCTTTTTAAGTGCGGAGGGATATTATCAAACTAAAGATGAAAATAGTATAAAGGACAAATTTAAAAATTCTAAAAAGAAAATATACGAGTGTTTTGGACGGTTGCACACAGATTTCACTTTCCAGGAGAAGTTGCTTGTGAACGGGGTGGATATGAAAATAAAGCTCACCCGCACGAGTCCTGAGATCTGCTTAAATCTGGATGCGAATCAAGAAGAGGGCGCAAAGTCCGTTGTGGTTCACATTATGGACACATACCTCCGCGTACGGCGAGTGAAATTAAGTTCACCAAAACAACTAGAAATTGAGAAAAATTTACTAAACGCTACAGTGAAATATCCTATTAACAGAGTGCAGATCAAACTATATACGGTTCCTGCAGGGTTGGCATCGAAGCAGATAGAAAACATTGCCCTGGGAAATCTTCCTAAAAGGATATTAATCGGCATGCAGGACCACGCTTCGGTGAATGGAAAATATAAAAAGAGTGCCTTTAAATTCGAGAATTTCGGACTTAAAAATATAACTCTATACGTTAATGGCACTGCTTTGGGTGGAACAATGGGTACGGACTATTCATCAGACGCTGTGTTACCTCTTTGTGCCAGAGCCTATAGTAATCTGACCCATATTGCAGGTGATTGTGATGAGCTTGGTAATGGGGTAACGCAGGAAGAATTCATTGATCAATTTAACCTTTATCCGTTTGACATTACACCTGACTTATCTGCTAGCGTAAATACCCATTTAACACCACAGCAGAGCGGTAACATCTCAGTGCGGCTGGAATTCGCCAAGCCTATAGACGCTCCTATTAGTGTACTAGTATATCTCGAATCGCAAGCCCTAATAGAAGTAGATAGATTTAGAAGCGTTATCACTGACTTTTAAAATGGATGCTAATACACTTCAGAAAGTAATGGAGCGAGTCACACGTTCCAAATTTATCGGCGTGTTTGCGAAGAATGAAACATTGAGTTTGCCAAGTACGCGAGAATGCGGTAGTCTTATTGTGAACACAGACATCATCGGTAATGAAGGGATTCACTGGATCGCTGTCTATTTTAAAAATAGACAGCGCCTGTACTATTTTGATTCACTCGGTACTCAACCCTGGAGTGACCCTATTATTGTAAAATTTCTCGCTCAGTTACATATTCCCGAAGTTGTATGGAACCCATTTCGTATGCAGGGATATTTTACTAATGTTTGCGGAATGTACTGTGTCTCATTTCTCATGCATATGTCAAATGATAAAGAATTTATAAATTTTTTAAATTTATTTGACCCGTGTCACACTCACCGAAACGATGAAATGGTATGCAGACAGATAAAAAACCGTTTTCCAATTGTACGTACTCGTTGTATATTATAATGTTTTTGTTCGTATATTTGTATATTCGTTTATTGTACTGATTTCTTTCATTTAATAAATTTATGAAAATATATTGCGTCTTCTTATCCCAAAAAGATCGAAAAACACTTACATTATTTGACATTGTTGACTGATTAGTATATCATCCGTATTCCCTTCAAAAGATTGTATAACTCGTGTCAAATCCTCATCGGACCTTAAAGGAAAACATATACAGAGTATACAGACAGACAGATCCCCATTATGTGAAGATATCTTTGGTTCGAGGAGTGAACGCCATAAAAATTTCGATTTTAGCATAATGGGGAAATAACATTGATTGACATTTTTGGCGAGTATCTGAAATACTACAACTCTCCATATATATAAAATCGAATTATGGACACTTACATTTCTATGGTAGTCCCTTGCGTCGGATTGTAAGGAGCGTCACTGCAAATATCTTCTACGGTTTGCGTCGAAAATAGTTCGCCACAATCAGCAGCATTGAAAAGACTAATTGTGGTTAATGCTGCAGTATCACGTTCTTCATACAAGTCTGGGGAGACGTACAGGTCCATGGTGGAGGATGTGTGACACTGCTGACTGATCAGTATATCATCCGTATTCCCTTCAAAAGATTGTATAACTCGTGTCAAATCCTCATCGGACCTTAAAGGAAAACATATACAGAGACAGACAGACAGATCTCCATTATGTGAAGATATCTTTGGTTCGATTACCAATTTCGATTTTAGCATGATGGGGAAATAACATTGATTGACATTTTTGACTAGTATCTGAAATACTACAACTCTCCGTATATATATAAAATTCTAATTATGGACACTTACATTTCTATGGTAGTCCCTTGCGTCGGATTGTAAGGAGCGTCACTGCAAATATCTTCTACGGTTTGCGTCGAAAATAGTTCGCCACAATCAGCAGCATTGAAAAGGCTAATTGTGGTTAATGCTGCAGTATCACGTTCTTCATACAAGTCTGGGGAGACGTACAGGTCCATGGTTGATTATTCACTGATGCGAAAATAGCTACTGTTACTCCCAACTGAAAATATCCCCTTTTATATGCACATTCGCCAAGCTCCGCCCAAAAGACCAGATGTCGTCGTGATTGGCTGCCGATGTAGCTGGGTGGAGCTATGACGTGTACCAATCCGCTATAACGAGACCGGACGAGTAACATATATATAAAATCGAATTATAGGCACTTACATTTCTATGGTAGTCCCTTATATTATATCTTACAAATTATTAGTATTGTTTGTTAACATAATTGTTAACTTATTTTATAATAAAGAAATTATATCCTAATTATATTTTAAAAAGAACATTCGGTTTCAACGTTAAGCTGTGGTCTAAGGCGGCGTGGCATGAATAAATACTAAAATAAAATTAAATGTTAAAAATCTTTATTCATACGTTATTAAAAGTTAAAAATCTTTATTAATAAAACAGGATAGAAGCATATGAAAGTCAAGGTAAACTATAGTTGCAAATTAGGTTATACGATGTTTTTCGGATATACTACTGCCTCGGGTAAAATGGTCCTGTTATTTTAAATCACGTATTTGAAAGAGTTAATTATTATTGCTACATAGAAAAAATCGTGCATTACGATGTTTTTCGGATATACTACTGCCTCGGGTAAAATGGTCCTGTTATTTTAAATCACGTATTTGAAAGAGTTAATTATTATTGCTACATAGAAAAAATCGTGCATTACGATGTTTTTCGGATATACTACTGCCTCGGGTAAAATGGTCCTGTTATTTTAAATCACGTATTTGAAAGAGTTAATTATTATTGCTACATAGAAAAAATCGTGCATTACGATGTTTTCGGAATATATTCCCATCATTAGCCCAGCGTCTTGACCACTAGGCCTCCTAGGGTACCCATTTATCTACCAACCACTTTCTTTATTGTGTGGAACAGCTGGGCTTTGCTGCGCGCCGGCTGCCGTCGGGTCTCGAACCCTGGGCCGATGGATTCGTAGTCCGCGACGCTAACCACTACACCACCGAGGCGGTATTTGTCATTACTTACTCGGACTATAGTGGATTTAATTATCCCAGAAGAGTTCCATGCACGGTCTGTGTGTGTAGCATATATATATATATATATATATATATATATATATTGTGTGTACGTTTTTCCCCTGACCTTCGTCAGAATGAACAATTCGGGGGAAGCTAACCAAAGGTTATCCAAAGGGTATATATAATATATATATATATAATACATATAATATATTATATATATATATATATATATATATATATATATATATATATATAATATATATTATTATTTCTACAATGAAAACGGGGCGGGCCGAAGAGACGGGTGAGAGATCTCCCCCCAAGTATATATATATATATATATATATATATATCATTATATTTCTATATGACACCATACAAATTACGCGTAAATATTTTCATGTAGAAGTAATAAGAATGATAAAAATAATATCTGAAGTCAGTGGTGATTTCTGCTCGAATAGCTTGTAGAAGGATAATCTCTCGGCCCGAAAAAGGTCCTAGAGACCTTTTTCGTTCGAATTCTCCCGAAACCAACCTCGCTATAGTGGACTGTGTCTTGGGGAAATCCAACTTTCTTCGTTTCTTTTTAATTTCGTTTTTTCATTTTTCTTCGCAGGGAATGAGGCTGTATGTTACATAAGTTTTCATCTCGTTTGGTGAATTGTATCGTAAATATCGTATTTCGAATTTGTATGTAAATGATCATTTCGTTTCGTTATTCGTGAGGGCTGAATTATGGATAACTATGTATTTGTTTGTTCATCTCAAGTTTAATGAAGCTGTATTTAAATGAAGTTTCATTAATTGTTTTACTGTATTTAGGAAAATTTATATTGGGAGCAAACGTTACAAAATAATAAGCTTATGTCGATATAGTTACCATTGAATTGGAATCTTATTCACGTT
>JAJOZX010004318.1:342500-402961 GCA_023014485.1 Bathynomus jamesi | reverse complement strand
AACCTCAGGTACTCGTTTTCTTTCTGCTGATTTTCAACCTTCTGTCTTCAAAAGCCCTCCTCCATTCCTCCAATTTTCTTTCTACTACTCTCCTGTTGCTGCACAGAACAATATCGTCTGCAAAGAGCATACACCAGGGGATTGATCTTTTATCCCCTGGGCCAACACATCCATATTCAAAACAAAAAGGTACGGGCTCAAAGAAGATCCCTGATGTAGACCAACCCTCACGGGGAACCATTCCGTTACACCTACACTACTCCTAACCTGGGTCCTTGCTCCTTCATACATACTTTGCACCAACCTAACGTACTTCTCCGGCACACCTTTCTCTCTCATACACCTCCAAACCTCCTGGCGTGGCACTCTATCATATGCTTTCTCTAGGTCGATGAAAAAACCATGTGCAGTCCTTTGTCGCTCCCGGTGTTTCTCCATCAACTGCCTCAGTGCAAAAATCGCATCAGTTGTTCCCCTACCTGGCATAAAACCCAACTGCTCTTCCCCCACGGTTGTCTCTTCTCTTAACCTTTTCTCTATAATCCTTTCCCAAACCTTCATCGTGTGTGACATAAGCTTTATTCCCCTATAATTTCCACAATCCTGGATGTCCCCCTTCTCTTTGTAGATAGGTACGAGTGTACTATCCCCCCACTCCTCCGGCATTTCCTCTTGTTCATATATCTTCTGCATCAGATCCCACAATAGATCTATGCCTCATCTCCCAAAACAATTCCACGCCTCCACTGGTATCCCATCCGGTCCCAATGCCTTCCCCTTCTTCATTCCTTTCAACGCCACCTTCACCTCCTCCCTACTCACTCCTGAAGTTAACCCTTGATTTGGGACACCATCTTCAAAAATAACCCTTGGGTTTTCCTCATTGCGTGGTCATTGCAGTTATATATATATATATATATATATATATATATATATATATATGCAAATAACTGCAATGACCGCGCAGTATATAAATGAATAGAAACGACATAAGTATTAAGGAACGTTTCTGCACACGAGGAGGAGAGATAACGAAATAATGAAAAATGAGGCGAACCGCCTGGGAATCGAACCAGGGCCTTCCAATTGCCGGTCGGACGCTCTACCATATGCTACGGACCTCACTCAATCACAATCGAAATTCTCCCAAATAGGGCAGAAACCAATGCCCTCAGAGAGCACCCTCGCAAATCGTGAATATGCGCAAATAACTGCAATGACCGCGCAGTATATAAATGAATAGAAACGACATAAGTATTAAGGAACGTTTCTGCACACGAGGAGGAGAGATAACGAAATAATGAAAAATGAGGCGAACCGCCTGGAATCGAACCCAGGGCCTTCCAATTGCCGGTCGGACGCTCTACCATTATGCTACGGACCTCACTCAATCACAAATCGAAATTCTCCCAAATAGGGCAGAAACCAATGCCCTCAGAGAGCACCCTCGCAAATCGTGAATATGCGCAAATAACTGCAATGACCGCGCAGTATATAAATGAATAGAAACGACATAAGTATTAAGGAACGTTTCTGCACACGAGGAGGAGAGATAACGAAATAATGAAAAATGAGGCGAACCGCCTGGGAATCGAACCCAGGGCTTCCAATTGCCGGTCGGACGCTCTACCATTATGCTACGGACCTCACTCAATCACAAATCGAAATTCTCCCAAATAGGGCAGAAACCAATGCCCTCAGAGAGCACCCTCGCAAATCGTGAATATGCGCAAATAACTGCAATGACCGCGCAGTATATAAATGAATAGAAACGACATAAGTATTAAGGAACGTTTCTGCACACGAGGAGGAGAGATAACGAAATAATGAAAAATGAGGCGAACCGCCTGGGAATCGAACCCAGGGCCTTCCAATTGCCGGTCGGACGCTCTACCATTATGCTACGGACCTCACTCAATCACAAATCGAAATTCTCCAAATAGGGCAGAACCAATGCCCTCAGAGAGCACCCTCGCAAATCGTGAATATGCGCAAATAACTGCAATGACCGCGCAGTATATAAATGAATAGAAACGACATAAGTATTAAGGAACGTTCTGCACACGAGGAGGAGAGATAACGAAATAATGAAAAATGAGGCGAACCGCCTGGGAATCGAACCCAGGGCCTTCCAATTGCCGTCGGACGCTCTACCATTATGCTACGGACCTCACTCAATCACAAATCGAAATTCTCCCAAATAGGGCAGAAACCAATGCCCTCAGAGATTTGCGAGGGTGCTCTCTGAGGCATTGGTTTCTGCCCTATTTGGGAGAATTTCGATTTGTGATTGAGTGAGGTCCGTAGCATAATGGTAGAGCGTCCGACCGGCAATTGGAAGGCCCTGGGTTCGATTCCCAGGCGGTTCGCCTCATTTTTCATTATTTCGTTATCTCTCCTCCTCGTGTGCAGAAACGTTCCTTAATACTTATGTCGTTTCTATTCATATATATATATATATATAAGGCTTCATTTCTGAAATAGTATATTAGATTCAAAGTCGCCGTGAAAGATACGTGATTAATATATTTATGGAAATTACTTGAAATGTCCGTTCTTAGTTGTAAAAACTAAACAAAAACAGTGAAATCACTGGACAGATAAGTTTTGTATCGTCCCTGAAGGCAACGGGAAACGAAACCTTGAGAACGAAGTTGAGAAATCTTGCCTACCATACAAGGCCCAAAACTTCATATCTTACTGAAGAATCTGTACTCTACAGAATATTGAGTTCTTAATAGTGATGTAGGTCACATCCGCACATTTTCTCGCATCCGCACCCGCATCCGCACTTTGGACTGCGGATGTCGTGCGGATGTGGACCGTTGAGATAAAATGTCATTAATAAGCGGAAATTATAAAATTCTACTATATTAATAGAACTAGTTCATTGTGCGCAAAAGTGATGCAAGCGACAAGACGAGAGGCTGTTCTTGTATGAAGTTACTCTCTTGCAACCTACTTAGATCCACGTTACAAAGCTAAGTTATTTTCACCTAGTACATTAGAACGAGTTAAATCATCACTTGGCAAAGCAGTTGAAGAGCTTCAATCTCTTGAATCTGTCGCTTCGCCACCCACCAAAAGAATAAAAGTTTCAGTGACAGAACCAACACCTTCAACAAACAAATCTATCACAGAATCTGTCTCTCAGTTTCTTGAGTCAAGAAGCAATGACGAGACCTACGCGATGTCAAAAGATGTAGTAAAAATGATCGAGAGCTATCACCAAGAAAAACGCCTGGCTGCATGTGACAATCCTATTAGTTGGTGGAAAAATACGCAGAATATCTATCCATACTTGAGTAAACTTGCAAGGAAACATTTAGCCTGTCCTCCAACAACGTACCAAGCGAGAGATTATTTAGCAGTGCTGGATTAATATATGATGAAAAGAGAAACAGACTGGCAGCAGAAAAGGCAGAAAAATTAATGTTCCTTAAGCATAACCTTCCTATAATTAAGTTTGAACATTAAACGATGAACATCTTAGTTTACTTTATTTTAATTACTCATTTATAAATATGCCTAATAAAACTTTAAACTTAATATAAATAGTTATCAAGCTAATTAAAGATCTCTTTCTATAAGGGTGGAGGAGGTTGGGGAAAGAGGTCGGTGGGGTGCATTTGAGTTGGGTTCACGTCCCGCATCCTGGTAACACAATTATGGTTTCTAATTGTGGCTGAAACTCAACAAAATATAACGAATTTATTTGCAGACGAATTCACTAATTGATTTCTATATTAGTTAGATGCTTGATATTATTTTATATGTTCAGAGAAAAGTACAGCAATTATTGTACAATTAATCAATTATACTACATTATAGCTACAGCTCTCTCTATATAATAACTTATTATATACGTTAAACACAACAAATCTCGAATATATCCTAAAAAATAACGAAAATGTAGACATCCGCATCCGCGGATGTTGAAATCAAACATCCTCATCCGCATCCGCATCCGCGGATGTGAAAAAAATGACATCCGCTACATCACTAGTTCTTAACATTCAAAAACTATCTTGGTACACTCCAAAGCCAGGTTCCAGACCGGCCTTGTGTGGCAGGTTATGAGGGTAGGATGAGAGTAGATAGCAACTTTCTCTTCCATCATATATCTCACAAATAAAGAAGGATGTTGCTGAAGGGTCGGTTGGAGGCTGTTCTCCAACATTTGTTCGAAAACAACACGTGTAACAAAAAAAAAAAATATATATATATATATACAAGGTTTGTTAAAAAAGTACCCGGAGTGATGCGATTATATATAGACAGAATATGGTACTTACAGGGTTTGGGGCTTAATCTCCCTCAGAGTACGCTCCTTCTGAAGCCACACACTTTGCCCAACGATCCTGCCACTGTTGAAACCATTTTTCGAAAGCACTTTTCAGAATGGCCGAAAGCTGCTCCGTCGGATTTCTTTTAATGGTCTCAACATCATCGAATCGGTGTCCTTTCAAGGTTTGTTTAAGCTTCGGAAACAAAGAAAGTCCCATGGAGCCAAATCCGGCGAATATGGAAGCTGCTGTACTTGGGGGGGTGGGGGGTAGCGTTTTTGGCCAAAAATTGCTGGACAAGTTGCGACTCGTGAGATGACGCGTTATCGTGATAAAGCATCCAGTCTCCGGACTCTGAACTGCTTCACCTAGACGTCTCAAAACTTCAATGTAAAATTCCTTGTTGATTGTTTGTCCTGTGGAGCATATTCATGGTGCACAACAACTTCACAGTAAAAAAAAACAAGTAACTCTCCGATATCGTAAGAAATCGCCGCGAAACAAAACACGTTTAACTTTATCGGCTCACCACAGTGGACTGACTCTACACAATGAAGTGCAACTCTATCAGTCACTTGTCTCGACATGCAAATACATGTTTAGCACAATTCCAACTCCAAGCGTGACCTTGTTCTAAAAGTAAACACCCTGTTCGGATACTTTTTGAAAAAAACCTATATATATATATATATATATATATATATATATATATATATATTGGAAAATTAATGTTTCCTCTTTAGGTTTCAAATTTATAACTGACGATCAATATGGCTGATTACACCCAAAAGAGACGGTAAAATTACTTTTATTTCATGTAGCTTCCTCTGGGGACATTTAAAGTCTGTTGTTTACCAGACAAGACTACGAACTATTCAACAATTAAAAGACAACATACAACAACAATGTAACAACATCAGTAGGGATGTCTTACGTAACGTTCAACGTAGCAAATTACGTGATCAAATTACCGTGTATCAACACCTGAATGGCGTGCAATTTCAACATTTATCCTCTTCATAACAAAAATAATAATAACGGACTTTTGTTGTACACCCTGTGTATATATATATATATATATATATATATATATATATATATATATATATATATATATATATTGTTGTTTAACGGTTAACTTAAAAATTATATGGATCACCTGAAGATCAGAGCTCCCATGTATTCTTGTTTTTTGCTTTATAGTACCAAATATAATAATAAATTAAATTGAATGCCCGGTTAGGTCAACTGTACGTCCTTGACGATTGGTTAGGTTAAGTCGTGATATTTTCGTTAGTTTTAACGAAGATATCATTTAGTAATTGAGGTTGGGGGCCCTGATCTTCAGGTGATCCAATTATTTTGCTGCATTTGAAAGACAAAATCCAGTAAATTACATTGATTAGCAATTTTTGTACGTTTTAAAAATGTTACGTTTTCAGTAGAACTTCGTTATTGAAATGTACGTTCAAAGTACGGATCAAAATATGACGTTCTTAAGAAAAATATTTATGGTAGAAGAGGAAATAAAATTATTAGTTTTGAAGAAAGGCAGAACGGTCGTATATAAATAGCCTTAAAACAAACAAGCTTTGTTTAGAAATAAAACACAACGAAGTAGTTCACCATTTTCTGTAAAATATATATATATATATATATAGTATATATATATATATATATATATATATATATATATATATATATATATATATATATACAGGGTGGGCCGTAAGTTTCCATACATAGGAAAAATAAACATTTTTTTATGGACAACCATTTTTATTTATATAATATGCTCTACATGGTTGCCATTGTTTTGAAAACACATTTCAATACGTGTTCCCCACTGTTGATGAACACGCATTAGCACAGTTGACGTTATGCTTGTAATGGCGTTGGTGATACGTTCCTTTAGATGATTTATGTCTCGTATCTTTTCCTGATACACCATGGCCTTCAAGTGCCCCCAAAGATAGAAATCAAGGGGGTGAGATCTGGGGATCTGGGAGGCCACTCCACAGGACCACGCCGACCAATCCAAGCATCCGGAAACTGCTGCTGATCCAAATACCGACGCACGTGAAGACCATAATGAGGTGGAGCTCCATCTTGCTGGAAGTAAACTGGGAAGTTACCTTCCTCGTTTAGCAGGGATGGGAAAATCTCTTCTTGCAACATGTTAAGATACCTTTCGGCATTAAGATTTCCACTGACAAAAATTGGTCCAATAATTCTGTCACCCCATATCCCGGCCCACACCATCACTTTACCGGCACCTTGCATCTTCGTCGGACTCAGCCAGTTAGGGTTAGCATTACTCCAGTAACGTATGTTTTGCCGATTAACCTCTCCATTGACGTAAAAATTTGCTTCATCAGTAAACAAGATCTTAGTTGAAAAGTTTGCATCCTCGTTCACTTTGGTTAATGCCCATTCACAGAATTCCATCCGTCTATCCGGGTCGTCTTCACTCAAATGCTGTGCCATATGCAATTTGTATGGATGCCATTTGTTTGCTTTCAAAATGCGCCTGATACTCGATCTGCTGACACCACTTTCTGCAGACAACCGTCGTGTATTTTTCTGGGACTCCGTGTAAGCGCTGTAAGTATCGTAGCTGTTGTGTCTTCATCGGTGGCTGTACGTCTTGGACCACTTCGCGGTTGATCTGCAACATTTCCAGTTTTCTGAAACTTGTTAATAAGTTTTGCCACAGTGTCGTGTGTGATGTTCGTTCCATGTTGTCTGTTAAAGTTCATTGCAACCATGCGACTGCTTCCCGACCCAGCCATCAGTATGATTTCAATTCGTTGCTCTTTCGTCAAACGCATATTCTTAGGGTATCTGAAACATAAAAACAAACGTTTAATTTTTCCTATGTATGGAAACTTACGGCCCACCCTGTATATAATATATATATATATATATATATATATATATATATATATATATATACACACACACAGGGTGTTTGAAAACTTTCTGTACAAATTGTAATGGGGGATAGGCAACACCAAGACAAACCCTTTTCGTCTATAAGTGTATGTCCGCTGACGTCACCATTCGGCGCGAGAGGGCGCCCCTGCAATTGGCTAAAAGGTGAAGTGGCTAGACTCGCGCTTGCCGCGGGCATTCTTAAATCGGACGTAGTACGCGTAACATGGAGCGCTTCACGACTGCTGAGATGGCTGACATGCATATGGTGTATGGGGCTGCCAATGGAAACGGAAGAGCTGCTGTGAGGTTGTACCGACAGCGCTTCCCAAACAGACGTGTGCCAAACCACCAAACGTTTGCGCATTTGCATCGGCGACTGCGAGAAACTGAAACATTCCATGCAAACATGCATGACACTGGTCGGGAGAGAAACGTGCGCACTCCTGACGTCGAGTCGGGCAGGCAGCAGGTACGGCCCAATCAACTTGCCATGGACGATACCCGCCCAAACATTGACGGCGAACCGTTCTTGATGAGCATGCACCCATGTAGCATGTGGATTTGCGTGCGCCCACACGTGAGAATTGTGCATGTTAAACACACCCTCACGTGTGAAACAGGCCTCATCTGAGAACAGCACATAAGCCGGAAAATTAGGCTGCACCGCTGTCTGCTGCAGAAACCAGCGTGCGAATTCCACACGAAGAAGGTAATCCCGAGGTTGTAATGCCTGGACTCTCTGACGATGAAACGGATGTAATTGCTGCTCGTGCAACACTCTCCAGACCAGGTCGTGGTTCACACCGAGGATACGTGCAACACCTCGCGTGCTTGCGCTTGGATTGTCCTCAAATCGCCGTAGGATTTCTTCTTCCATGTCAGGATTGCGCACGTTTCTCTCCCGACCAGTGTCATGCATGTTTGCATGGAATGTTCCAGTTTCTCGCAGTCGCCGATGCAAATGCGCAAACGTTTGGTGGTTTGGCACACGTCTGCTTGGGAAGCGCTGTCGGTACAACCTCACAGCAGCTCTTCCGTTTCCATGGCAGCCCATACACCATATGCATGTCAGCCATCTCAGCAGTCGTGAAGCGCTCCATGTTACGCGTACTACGTCCGATTTAAGAATGCCCGCGGCAAGCGCGAGTCTAGCCCACTTCACCTTTTAGCCAATTGCAGCGGCGCCCTCTCGCGCCGAATGGTGACGTCAGCGGACATACACTTATAGACGAAAAGGGTTTGTCTTGGTGTTGCCTATCCCCCATTACAATTTGTACAGAAAGTTTTCAAACACCTTGTGTATATATATATATAAAATGAGGAATATGAAGACTGTCGAAATAAATTTTTTAGCAGCTTTATTTGATCCAAACGTTTCGTTCAATCTGAGAAACATCTTCAGTGGAAGTTAAGATATATTTAACAAATTAGAAATTATTAAAAATTGTAATTAAAGTTGTAGTTAAAATTAAAAAGAAAAGTTAAAAATAAAACAGAATAATTTGTATGTAAAAATCGTGCTCTGAGCATTTTGGTAAAACAAAACAAAACACCTTCAATAAAAGATGTCGGAAAGAGACTTGGAGCAACGTTAAAGAGAAAGGGGAGAACATCTCGTAAAATAGTTGGTTGGTCATTTAATTGGGTGGTTATTCCATGTAAAGTTTAACAGATGAAGTTTGTTCATTAATAGATGGCCCATGAGAGTTTTTAATGTACAGAGAGATTCAAGCATTTTCAAGTTAAGGTTTTTCGAATTAATTTCTTTGAGAGATTTTGAAAAATTGTTTTGGAATAAGTGAAAAGTATCAAAACGATGATTATTAATGGCTGAATACTCTGGTTTTGATAGAGGTTGACCAGTTCTGGGCGAATACCTTTATGCTTACTGATCCTACGTTTTAATTGTAAAGTGGTTTGACCCACGTAGCGGAATTGGCACTCCGCGCGCTTTTAAAGATACACAACACAGGATCGTATAAACTTGGGTATTGTTCTTTATGACTTTAGGGAACTTGAAGGGAGTTCATATTAATATTAAATTATATAAAATTAATTGAGAATAAGTTTCTAACAAAATCTCTTTAAGGGATTTGTTTAGTTTATGAGTGTGTGGTCCCAAACATGGTATGGCAATTTGACAAACACTTTCATCTTCGGTCCGTCCGGAATTAAAGTCTGGGGTTGAAAAATGTCCCGCAAGAAAGCATGAAGATGGCGGTCAAAAATATCTTGAGGCGAAAGAATTTACTTTAAAGAATGACTTCAGATATTGCATATCTATGGAAAGAGGGACAAGAAGAGCAGATCCTAAAAGTTCTATTAATTTTACGTGTCAAAACTCGCCAATTTGAACTTTAAAGGTGTAAAACTAAAGAAATTGGTGTCAAACAAAGTACTCGTTTTCTTCCTGAATACAGAAGTTTGAAAACAATTGTCGTTACGTGAAACTGTGACATCCAAAAAGTTTTTTTTTACGCAGGAAGGAGGGGCCAAGGGCATTATCATTATTATAATTTTCATTTTCTATATTAATAAATTTAATATTGGCATGACGAGAATTAATGTAATGAAGGAAGAACGGGGCATGCGTTTTGCCCCTAAACAGTAAAAAAACGATAATCGACATACCGCTTGGAAACTACAAGACAAAATTGGGGAGGCCAATTTCCAAAGGGGACACCATAACCATGCCATTAGCTTGCTTGTACAGGACATCATTACACATAAAGATTGTTTCGTCAACTGATAACTTAAGAAACTTAATAAAATATCTCTATCCATATTCAAGACATTATTGGATTCAGAGAAGAGTCTGTCGCAAGTTATATTACTGGCCTCAGCCACTGGAATATTAGTGAAAAAGAGATTCCACATAAAAAAAATTGCATGAAATAAGCGTTATCAGTGAGAATTGGATGAATAAAGTTAACAAACTCAAAAAAGTCTCTTAAAGTAAAGTCATTACGAGTGATGGGATCTATAATTGGTACAGTGAAACTGGGAAGCTTTAACTGGGAGAATTAATCGCTGATAAAATGGGGCGTAAAGGGATACCCGCAGGAAGGTCATACAATACACCCGGGACAGTACCCAAAATGTATAATTTAGAAGTGTGCGAAGTACCAATCCCGCTACGTGGATCAGACCACTTTACCGTTAAAACATAAAGGTATTTCGTTCACAACTAGTCAATCTCTATCAAAACCAGAGTATTCAACCATTAATAAATAATCATCGTTTTGATATTTGTAATCCCAAAGTCTTAAACAATTTTTCAGTCTTAGAAACTAATTCGGAAGACCTTAACTTGAAAATGCTTGACTCTCTCTACATTAAAACTCAAGTTCATCTCTTAATGAATAGACTTCATCCGTTAAACTTTACATGGAATAACCACCCAATTAAATGACCAACCAACTATTTTACGAGGTGTTCTCCCACTTTCTCTTTAACGTTGCTCCAGTCTCTTTCCGGCATCTCTTACTGAAGGTGTTTCACCCCCCTCCCTCCCGCAAATGTTTACAGCACGATTTTTATACATATATTATTTTGTACTTATTTTTTATTTTATTCGTCTTTTAATTTTAATTACATTTTTTAATTTTTAATTTATTAAAGTTATTAAATAAATTTATGTTGCTCGGATTGAACGAAACGTTTGGTTTAAATAAAGATGCTAAGAATTTTGACAACAGTCTTCATATTTCTCTTTAGAATAAGGTTCCCTCAGAACACACCAATTTCCAATATATATATATTATTATATATATATATATATATATATATATTATATATATATAATATATATATATATTATGATGAATAAAACCACGAAGGAAAGGAAACACAAAATGGTGCTCAAGCGCTTTCGTCTAATGACATCCTCAGGAACACTGAAGTTCATAAAAAGGTTACAGCCTATATATAGGTTACAGAAAGAAAAAAAAAGAAAAAATAAATAACATACATACACACACACATATATATATATATATATACATATCTATATATACAAATACATACATACATACATACATACATATATATACAATAAACAGAGAAGTAAAAATAAAAAATTAAAAATTAAAACCTTAAAGGATTACCAGTGAGGCGTACAGACGAAAGCGCTTGAGCACCATTTTGTGTTTCCTTTCCTTCGTGGTTTTATTCATCATAAATATTTTTCACGTGTTACTTTCGTGAAATAATTTTCATATATATATATATTATTATATATATATATATATATATATATATATATGGATTAGATTCACATTAAACGCCTGAACGTCTTTATTTTGAAATAACCGCAGGGAAATATGAAACATCCACTCCGAGTACTTTCGATTTATTTCAAATCCTCTTCAGGACAAAACTCCTGAAGAGAAGTTGAAATAAATCCGAAAGTACTAGGAGTAGATGCTTAATTTTTTCATATATAACATACACAGGGTGTTCTAAAATTACGCAGTAAACTTTTGTATGAACGTAATATCTTAACAAAAATTATGCGATATTTAACAATTTTATTTCAAATACAGCAACAATAAGAAAAACAACAATAATTGTTTATTTACATGTCAAAGTGGCTTCCTTCAACTTGAACGCATTGTCACAACGTCCGACTATGATCGACAGATATAAGAGTATAACAGGTTATAGGTAATTTTAGAACACCCTCTGTGTATATATATATATATATATATATATATATATATATATATATATATATATATATATATATTTGTTGGGGTGGATGGGTGAATGTAGAATAAAATATCGAAGCTTTAGTAAATTTTCAAAAAATCTTAAGATTTTGGCTTATAAAGTGAAATTAATTGAAGATATAATTCAGCATTTTTGTTCAGAGGTTTCGATACAGTTTTCATCGCTTATCACTAATCACTATCACTAATCACTTATCACTATTTAGAATTGAAATTAAAATGTCAATCTTGAGAAATTTTAAATCTAATTTTCAAGTAAATAGAAATTTATATATATCGCTTGGTTTTTAATGCATGAATACCAGGTACGACAAATCGATGAATCGGAACAGAATTTAAATTCTGTACCGATTCACCGATTTGTTGTACTTGGTATTCCATACATTAAAACCAAGCTCACCCTCTCGTCATTGTTAATTCGCAGCTATCCCCTACCTAAAAATTAAGATAATATTTATAGTCAACACTGAAAATTCCTATGATGCGCGACTTCTGCGCCACCTATATATATATATAATATTATATATAATATATATATATATAATATATATATAGTGGCGCTCATAAGTATTCGTACAGAGAAATATTTCAGTTATATTCATCCTTATCTTTGTACCATGTTAGTTATCAAAAGTTTACCATTTTGAAAAAAAAATGTAAAAAATAAAAAATTAGTTCATTTATAAAGTATGATGTAAAACATCAAAGAATTTGGAGAAAATAAAAATATTAAAATGCGGAAGTTTTCGTACATTCATTTACAAAATTATTTAATAATTTGTGTTCACTTTTAGGCTTGAAGAATTAAATTTTTTTATCACTAATTGCCTGTTTATTGATTAGAGACTTTTGGCAGTTCTGAATTCCAGAATTTTCTCTTTGAATCTTTATGGAAGACGGATGACTGTACAAGCCATTAGTGAGCAGTGGATCGTCGTGGTAAAAAGCTGTCTACAGATCTTAAGAGATCTGTTATTGCTGCACACGAGTCTGGAAAGAGTTATAGGAAGATAGGAGAAGAGCTTCGAACTCCATTTACGACGGTTGCTGCAGTTATAAAGAAATGGAAAGACTTTGGAACAATCAAAACTCCACCAAGGTGTGGACGACCTCGCAAGATTTCAGAATATGTAGCTAGACGGATTGAGAGAATGGCTGCTGCGAATCCACGAGTGATATTTGCCAAACATTAAAACTGTCTAAGAGCGATGTTCATCTCTCTACTGTACGTCTTACACTGAGAAAAAAATGGTCTGCATGGAAGAGTTGCACGAAGAAAACTTCCGCTACGAAAAGCACACAAAGAAGCTCATTTAAAGTACGCCAAAGCTCATCCAAATGATGGGTTTGCATTCTGGAAGAAAATTATCTGGACAGACGAGACCAAAAACGATACGTTTGGCGAAAATCAAATACTGCATTCGAGAAAAAATACATCTTTCCTACGGTTAAACATGGTGGTGGTACTTTGCTTCTTTGGGGATGCTTTAGTACTACCGGTATAGGAAATCTTGTTGTCATCAATAGAATCTTGAATTCGAAGAAATATCAGAAAATTTTAGAAGAAAATGTATTGCCTTCAGTTCGGGAGTTGCGAATGGGTCGCAGTTGGGTACTGCAACAAGATAATGAACCAAAACTTAAAAGTAAGAGCACCATGAAATGGCTTCAATAAAAGAATTTCAAGTTTCTCGAGTGGCCCGGTCAAAGCACAGATCTCAATTGAATCGAGAATTTATACTTTGATTTGAAATCTGTCCGCAAGAGAAATCTTTCGAATCTGAATGAATTGCAACAATTTTCTTTAGAAGAATGGGCTAAAATTTCTTCTGAAAGATGTCGAAACCTTCTAAAAAAAAAAATACCCAAAACGAATCATTGAGGTCATCCAAGCAAAAGGTGGACACACAAAGTATTAAATAATTTTTTTTTTTATATTTTCCTCAAATTCTTTGATGTTTAACATTATAAATATTGGCATTAAATTAATATTTTTATTTGTTCAATTTTTTCCAAACGAACTGTAAACGTTTCATAACTATCCTACGCATGCTACGAAAGATAAGGAAGAGTATAACTAAAATATTTCTCCGAACGAATACTTATGAGTGCCACGAATACTTATGAGTGCCACTGTATAATAACTTTGGTGTTTTGGATTTCTCGTAATCCTACATTATATCCAGAGTAGAAACAAATTTGCTCCAACTTCGTAAGATGCGTAAACCGCTATGTTCAGATCAGTTTGAATACAAAATAAGGCGTAAATTCATTGCCAACGAAAATGATAATATTTACAACAGAAGCGTAAACACTCGAGATTTGAAATTCGGCAACATTTAGAATCCTTTAGAATGTTTTTCATAAACATTCTAAATTAGAATGTTTATGAAAAACATTCTAAAGGATTCGAATGTTAAATAAATGTTTTTACTGTTTATTAGCGGGGGGGGGGGGGGGGGGGGGATGAAAGTGTCACTTCATGCCATCCGAGGTTAATATCATTTATCTTTATAAATTTGGGCCACCCTGTTACTTTCCTCGATGTAAACACAATCTATCAATCGATTTTCAGGGGTCTTTTACAACATATAAACACGAGATGAAGTTGAAGGATACGACGGTGAGTGTTTTCAGCAACATTTAGGAAACTTCGAAAATAGACCGTTTTTATAATAGACATTTTCGAAACGCTCTTTGCTATAATTGTTTGAAATACTATCGTTCCTTTTATCTGTAATATATATATATATATATATATATATATATATATATATATATATAGAGAGAGAGAGAGAGAGAGAGAGAGAGAGAGAGAGAGAGAGAGGAGAGAGAGAGAGAGGGATGAGAGAGAGAGAGGAGAGAGAGAGAGAGAGAGAGAGAGAGAGAGAGAGAATATATAATATATATATATAAATCTACACACATCTTGCTCCTAAAGAATCATGCACCAGGACTGATAATAACTTGTGATTTCTGCAATACAAGCTAACAAAAATTGCAATAAATTGAATACGGATATGGATGTTCTTTGACTAGAGTCTAGAGTCTAGAGTTCAACCTGGGCGGTAGCACCCACTAGTGGGCGAATTGTGATTTTAGGTGGGCGGTAGAAAATTTTCACGAAAACTGTAATTAGATTCACTTAAGGGTGTGGTAAATATGAAAATTTAGACTTCAAAAGACCCGATCTAAATCGACGAAAAATATAGTTAGCACTAAGATCACACACGTACGCACACACAAACACAATCGTTTTCTTCTACAATCTACATCTATTCTACAATAAAAGAAAATTGAATTGATTGTTATCAATCAAAGATGATCTCACAGCTAGTGACTTGGAAAATATAGTAGTCATCTTGATGCACTAAAAATTGACACGGGAAATCGCATTCAAGACATTATCAACCTTAAAGTCGATGCGTGGATGGAGACTCCTTTTATTATAGACGTATGTGATGTTGAGGTTACCTGTCAAGAGGAATTATTGCAATTAAAATATGACGCTGAGTGCAAAGCAAATTTCAAAGAAGGTGGATACCTACAACTTTGGCAGGGATACCTACAACTTTGGCAGAAAAAAAAAATACTCACGCTGTATCCACATTTATGGAATAAGATTTCCACTCTACTAGTAGCTTTCCCTACCTCATATCTGGTTGAATCAGGATTCAGTGTAGTGAACCACATTCTTACCAAAGAAAGAAATCGTTTGAATATAGCAGATAGAGATCTTTGTTTGTTTCTTACTAAAATAAAACCCAACTTAAAGTTTTAATTAGCAAGCATCAATCACAAGGCTCTCATTAAAGGTAATTAAACATTTATTTTCTTTTTTCTTTTATTAATTATGATGATTTATTTTTTTGCCCTAAGGTGGGCGATAAGTTTTTTTAATTCTCAAAAAATCAAAAAAGTGGGCGGTAAGCTAAAAAAGGTTGAAGGCCCCTGGTCTAGACTAACGCAGATCATTGTTGCTTTCAGTGGTGATGAACCACGTACGAAAGCTTCGTCAGTACTTTGACCCCCTATTTGCTTGGCAGTGTTGCTGAGAGCTGGTCATACTTTGAAGTGGGCGTATGGGCGGAATGGTGCTCTATGTTAAAAGATGCTTAACTCTCTATACTTCCACTCAAACTATGACTGTATCGATAATTAAATATATATATGAGGGGTCGCGCGTCTTAAGGTACCTAAGCGCCACCACAGGCGAAAACGTGTTTTTGATGGATATCACTAGTTTCACCCTTCCTCTATCGCGTGGTTTGGGTTATAATGACCTTACGACACTAGAAGTATGGTTGAAAACCTTATGAAGCGAACTACTTTTTTCACCTCTATCGCCAGCCAAAAGTTCACCCAAAGTTCGGCATAATAAGAAAATAAAAAAATAAAAAAAAATAAATATAAAATATGAAAATCTATTCCAAAAACTCATCATCATCTTCATTAGCATGCTTAGAACTCTAATTTAGCCAAAAATGAACGTTCTAGCTCAATTAATAACAGAGATACTATTGCGAGAATATTGCTGAACTTTGGAGGCGATTTCTGGCGAATTTTAATTTTGGCGCTTAGGTACCTTTAGACGCGGGACCCCTCATATAATATATATAATATATATATATATATATATATATATATATATAAGCAAAGAACCACAGAGAAAAGGAAGAGGAAACACGAAGTCCGAGCACTTTTGTGATATATTCACATCTTCATGGACAAGAAAGATGTGAATATATCACGAAAGCGCTCGGACTTCGTGTTTCCTTTTCCCTGTAGTTCTTTGCTTATTAAAAAGATCACGTGTTAATTTATGATTTCTTTGCATATATATAATTACACACACACACACACGTGTATATATATATATATATATATATATGTCCCTTAGAAGTAATTCATAAAAAATGTTTGCGAAGTGTCTCTAATAATAACAACAGACAAATGTCACCCTTTCCCGATGTTTAAAGAGCTAAATATTTTAAAACTAAATGACTTATACAAATTCAATGTTGCTGTCAATATGCTCAAAGTTATCAGTAAAAATCAATATACATCACGCATTCAAAGAGCAATCACCTTCAATCGCCCCCATCAAATACGCCATCGTTGTAACACCAGAGTGCCCAATGATTTTATACACAAACCTAACTATACAATAGAAACTGCAGTAAATGCACTCTCTTTCAAAGGAGCAGATGTATAGAATGCAATTCCCACGCGTATCAGGCAGGCTTCATCACTAAATGTATTTTGCAAATCAGTAAAAAAGCACTTCATTAGCTCCTCCTACTGATGTATAAGTTCATTACTGCCACTTTTACTATGGGGACGAAGTTCGCTTTTTATAATCAACTATTTAAAATATGCTAATTTCATTATGCTAATTTCTTTTAATTTCGTAACTTATTCTTTTTATATTTTTTATTAAGCATCATTTATTTTCTACTAAATGTACAATAAATTATCTAATTTAAAATTATGTAATATTTTGTAAATTTTATTTTATTATTATTATTATTACTATTATTATTATTATTATTATTATTATTATCACTATTTCTATTACTTGCCACTTTCACTGCTTTTATGTAATAAATAAACTAAATGCCGTTAATTTTGGCTAAAAAGCCTCCATGCTTTCAAAGGCATATTCAGATGAGATTACTATGAATATATTAACGTCATATCAAATATCTAAAAATTGTAAACTTTGTCACTCATTTGTATTCCTTTCTGAAAAAAGTTTTTTTTAAATTTGAATTTCAGTATACAGGGTGTTATTAAATTATGTTTTATAAATTAGTATACATATTCAGGACGTGAAAGTGAACAAAAAAGTCCCTATGAACATGAATCCGAAAAAGCTTCGTTTCCGAGATACATTGTTTTTTTTGCCGAGGACGATCCAATTTAAATGACAGTCATCAAAGTTTATCAAAGTCGTAGTTGTCTGTTTGTTTACAAAGACATTTAGATAGACATCTTTCTTTTGTTTTGTTAGTATTTTGTTAGTTATCATTTTAGAAACCAAACCTACTAAATGCAATTGACTTTTTCTTGTGGGGTTATTTTAAAAATCTTGATTATGTGAGAGAAGTTAATAACGTAGACGAATTGTGGCAACGTGTTCAAGAGTGTTCAGAAACAATACGCAACCATGTAGGTGTTTTCGAACGTATGCGGCAAAATTTTCAACGACGCGTTGAAGCACGTACTCTATGTTGGGAAACCATTTGATCACTTGCTGTAAATAAACTTTGATAAACTTTAATGAGTTTCATTTTAATTTGATCGTCCAAGGCAAAAAAGAAATGTATCGGAAACGAAGCGATTGTGGATTTTCTTTATAGGAACTTTTTGTTCACTTTGACGTCCTGAATATGTATACTAATGTAAAAATGAACAATGAATAATTCCTATGTTCATATATTTTTATATTCATTCGTAGAGTCTTATATCCATGTATATAATTCTTATATCCATATATATAATTCTTATATCCATGTATATAATTCTTATATCCATTTATATAATTCTATATCCACTTATATACTTCGTATATTTATATAAACATATATTTATGTCATCCTGTATATCCTTATATATTTATATTCATATAAGCCTCATGTTTACCTAATCCGTGTATTTAGATAATCTTTATATAAACCCTTATTTTATTTTTCATACAGTACTTATGTTGTATGGTTTTTATGTTCGAATGTTCATTTTTACATGAGAAACCAAAATCGCCTGAGCGAGTTTGTATAGAATTTCGATTTGTGCTTTCTATTGTGCTATTCTATTATGGTTGTCTTGCATCTAACCCTCGTCCCTAAATTTTATTAGATTATGCATGCACATTGCATATAGCAGGATTGGAACCCGTAGTTGTACTTCTTAGTCCTTAATACCCACTCTTTGTCTCAAATTCGTTTCTTTTAAATCCTCCCAATAATGACTTGTACTGTATGTACGAATTGAATAGCCGTGGCATATTGATTATGAATTGACGTATGAAAACGTTACACTTTATATCTCGTTATTTATATGTTATGGCCTGTCTGGTATGATGCAATATAACTATTATTCGACCATATTCATCCATACGTCCATATCTTATCTTGACCATTATCCTATATCAATTTTATTAAATATTCATTTTACTCGTGTCAGTCTATGAAATGTGTACAAAACTTTATACATCCGTACCTGTTCGTTGAAAGTCGTGCAAATACGTTCGCATGTATTATTTTTTTAAATTTTTTATTTTAATTATTTTGCCTCTCGCAATAAACTCGAAAATGCTTATGCAAGTGTACGCAATTCGATGATCACAGCATAAATTGAGCATCTGAAAACGTAAAGTCTCCTCTCGCTCTGATTCAAATTTATAAAACATTATCATGCGTTATGTTATATATCATGTGTGTGTCATGTTGTATATAAATATATACCGTATGTGCCCATGTACTTTGTGTTGTACTAGTAACCATATATACAGTAAATATAAAAACACTGTAAGAATTGTAAGTGACTACTGTACTTAATGATGTAATTAATGTACTTAATGATGTAATGTACTTAATGACGTAGTGAATGTACTTTAATGGAACTGTAATTAACGAAATAAGTGAATGTGAATTAATTCGTAATTATAATCATAGTTGTAGTAAACCAAAATTACAATGTACTCAGTGATGTACTTAGATTGTACTTAATGTACTACTCCGAAATTATGTCGCCCTTTAGAAATGTATACTCGGCGAAAATACGATTATTTTTTATTATTATTTTTTTAAAAATTTTATTTGGAATCTTTCAAAATTCTGATCATGTGTTTAAAGGGGGAAACTTAACCTTCAAACTGCATTCCCCCAAAATTTAGATTATATAGAGAGCATGTAATTGTAAAATAACTTATACTTCTTTTTCTTCTTGACTTCACTTACTCCCTTGTTAGCAGCTTCACAGCGAAGAGGGGGCAGAGGCCCCTTGCCTCCTTAATTTTTTTAGATTCCGGCCTGAGCCATGGTCGAAAGAAGTTGAACCTCTACCCCTGTAAATTCAGAGCACTACCTGTTCATTTTTAGAAGTAAATTACAGTGAGAGAAACTTTTTATTTTTCTCCTTCGAGTTTGGCTCTCTTCAGAGAATTTAGTAAATAAAGTAGAGAAAATAGTTCCCGATAAGTTATAAAAAGAAAATAGGCGAATCTTCAGAGAAAGTATCAGAGTGTTATAGAAAGAGAAAAAAAGAAATGAGAAAAATATTAGAATATTATAAAAGAAAACTATCGCGAGAAATATCCGTTGCTGCCTCCCAACCAGACCCCCCGTCGATTTCGAACCACCCAAGGCCATAGACGGAGGGGTTAACACTAATTTATGAAACATAATTCGATAACACCCTGTGTGTGTGTATATATATATATATATATATATATAATATATATATCTGAATCGGTACAGAATTTAAATTCTGTACCGATTCATCGATTTGTTGTACCTGGTATTCCATACATTAAAACTAAGCTCACCCTCTCGTCTAGTGTTAATTTCGCAGCCATCCCTTACCTTAAAGAAAAAATTATATATTATAATCAACACTGAAAATTCCTATGATGCGTGACTTTTGCACTGTAGTGTATTGGTTTATAAATAAAGATAATCACGTCTAATAAGAATTTAATAATGTTTTGTTTAACAAAGAAGAAAAATAATGTTTAATAAGAAATTAATAATGGTTTGTTTAAAATTAAGAATATAAAGTGCTAGTTGGCAACACCTAAAATGAGCCGAGAGAAACAGTGAAATGCCCAATTCAGTCTTTGGGCGGGATGTGTCCTGGTTAGTTGGTTTTTCGTCCGTATGTGTCCTGGTTAGTTGGTTTTTCGTCCGTATAAAGATAGAGGAAACGAGTGATCATAATAAGAGAAGGAAAGTTAATGAAAAGAAAGCGAAGAGTAGAAAGAAAGAATTTTTTATATAAATCACGACAGCGCCACCCTGTATATAATATATATAATATATTATATATATATATATATATATATATAGTGATGTAGCGGATGTCATTTTTGTCACATCAGCGGATGCGGATGAGGATGTTTGATTTCAACATCCGCGGATGCGGATGCGGATGTCTACATTTTCGATATTTTTAGGATATATTCGAGATTTGTTGTGTTTAACGTATATAATAAGTTATTATATAGAGAGAGCTGTAGCTATAATGTAGTATAATTGATTAATTGTACAATAATTGCTGTACTTTTCTCTGAACATATAAAATAATATCAAGCATCTAACTAATATAGAAATCAATTAGTGAATTCGTCTGCAAATAAATTCGTTATTTTGTTGAGTTTCAGCCACAATTAGAAACCATAATTGTGTTACCAGGATGCGGGACGTGAACCCAACTCAAATGCACCCCACCGACTCTTTCCCCAACCTCCACCCTTATAGAAAGAGATCTTTAATTAGCTTGATAACTAATTATATTAAGTTTAAAGTTTTATTAGGCATATTTATAAATGAGTAATTAAAATAAAGTAAACTAAGATGTTCATCGTTTAATGTTCAAACTTAATTATAGGAAGGTTATGCTTAAGGAACATTAATTTTTCTGCCTTTTCTGCTGCCAGTCTGTTTCTCTTTTCATCATATATTAATCCAGCACTGCTAAATAATCTCTCGCTTGGTACGTTTGTTGGAGGACAGGCTAAATGTTTCCTTGCAAATTTACTCAAGTATGGATAGATATTCTGCGTATTTTTCCATCAACTAATAGGATTGTCACATGCAGCCAGGCGTTTTTCTTGGTGATAGCTCTCGATCATTTTTACTACATCTTTTGACATCGCGTAGGTCTCGTCATTGCTGCTTGACTCAAGAAACTGAGAGACAGATTCTGCGATAGATTTGCTTGTTGAAGGTGTTGGTTCTGTCACTGAAACTTTTATTCTTTTGGTGGGTAGCGAAGCGACAGATTCAAGAGATTGAAGCTCTTCAACTGCTTTGCCAAGTGATGATTTAACTCGTTCTAATGTACTAGGTGAAAATAACTTAGCTTTGTAACGTGGATCTAAGTAGGTTGCAAGAGAGTAACTTCATACAAGAACAGCCTCTCGTCTTGTCGCTTGCATCACTTTTGCGCACAATGAACTAGTTCTATTAATATAGTAGAATTTTATAATTTCCGCTTATTAATGACATTTTATCTCAACGGTCCACATCCGCACGACATCCGCAGTCCAAAGTGCGGATGCGGATGCGGATGCGAGAAAATGTGCGGATGTTATGCGGATGCGGGTGTGACCTACATCACTAAATATATATATATATATATATATATCGTAAAGAACGACGCTTGTATAGGAGAACATTCCGCGCAAGATGAGGAGGGAGAACGAACAAATGAAAAAATGAGGTAACCACCCGGGAATCGAACCCGGGATCTTCCGATTGCCGGTCAGATATGATAACCACTCGGAAGATCCCGGGTTCGATTCCCGGGTGGTTACCTCATTTTTTCATTTGTTCGTTCTCCCTCCATCTTGCGCGGAATGTTCTCCTATACAAGCGTCGTTCTTTACGTTAATTATACTGCGTGTTCTTTGCATCTGAATATATATATATATATATATATATATATATATATATAGATATGATATGATAACCACTCGGAAGATCCCGGGTTCGATTCCCGGGTGGTTACCTCATTTTTTCATTTGTTCGTTCTCCCTCCATCTTGCGCGGAATGTTCTCCTATACAAGCGTCGTTCTTTACGTTAATTATACGTTAATTATACAAAACTATAGGACCTATAAATAAATAACAAATAAATAAATATCCCTCCCCCCGCTCTCAAAAGCCTTTTTCTCATTTTTAAAATGTTACTCAAAAGTAATCTTATTAAAAATGGTAAACCTAAAACTGATCAAACTATGCAGAAAACCCTTCTTTTGCCACATCTTCGGATGCAATTTTGTATGTTTAATTACCAGAGCCTCTAAAATTATATTAAAATTTAATTTAATTAAATATCTAATGAAATACTATCTTCAAAGAGATCAAATAATGTAGAAAACCTTCTTTGACTATATGAAGCCCTCCTAGGAAGAAGTGGTTAAACGACAAACTTAAAAAAAACGCCAGAAAACGCATTAAGCGTTGTACCAATTTGAAATATGTCATAATTTTTGAACTTTTCGAGATATTTCGACCAAATATCTTCGAAAATTCAACAATTATTTTTCACTTTCAAATTGGTACGACGTTTGATGTGTTTTGTGGCATTTTCACCCAACAGAAACTCCTCTGTGAACCGCATAGAAAATGAAAATGAAAAGGTTTATTGGCAGACTATAGTCCATATGACAAATATTATTAATACAATGACAGTTCATATACTAAGGATAGAAATATATACAATTGATTAGAAATAATACTGCACTGTCGAAGTTAAATGGAGCTACAGACAGACGTTTTCGTACCAAGAATTCCATAGCTTAGGCCTTAGAGGATAAATGGCAGGACTCATGGATAGCTTGGATGATCGGGTTGGTTGATTTTTTAATTCTTTGCATTAGATTGTGTTGAGCACGTCTTATTACCTCCGGGAAGCTCGGGACATTGCGGGTAGCAAACATTTGCGAAGCTGAGCATCTGGGGGTAATTTATGTAAGAGTCTAAAAGACCTGTTGTACAGCAAATTTAGGGTTCTGCCAGAACCTTTTTCTATAATTCGCCCAGAGTTGCTGACCGTATATATTACTGCAGAAAGTACGAAAGAGAGTGTCTTTAGCTTCACTTGTACAGAAACGAAAGTTCCTTATGGTCATATTCGCTTTAGCACACAGGCTTCGAGATTGTTTTCTTATATCCGAGTCATCACTCAAGGAGCTGGTAACTACGTCATTTGGTGACCCCTACTCTACACAGTATCCACAAAGTCCCTTTGCAGTGAAATTACAGCATATCTGTATAATGCCCTTGTTTTTCATTCAAAGGGACTTTGTGGCCACCCTATACTGCTTAGGCCTAACATCAATAGAAAATCGTTTAGAATTTTTAACGCATTTTTCTTCGTTTTTATAACATTTAGCAAGTATTTTAATGGCGATATAATTATCTATATTTTTTCTTTGAATTATAGAAGAGTTTGAAAATAGTTATTAAACTTATGCTGAAGCCTACAGGTTTAAGTTTATTATTATTATTATTATTATTATTATTATATTTATATATTTTTGAAATATATATTGAGAATAATATCCTTTCGCTTTATAACATATAAAAACAAATGATTTATTGAAACTATATATTTGTTCTTTGTGTAAATGGATTTTCTATTCAATAGAGAAAAAGTGCAAAAACGTTTCTGTAACACGATATATATATATATATTTTTTTTTTTAAAGAACGACGCTTGTGTAGAAGAGCGTTCCGCACAAGATGAGTGACTGTTCATTTGTTCGTTCTCCCTCCTCATCTTGTGCGGAACGCTCTTCTACACAAGCGTCGTTCTTTACATTAATTATACTGTGTGTTGTTTGCAGTTAAAATGTATATATGTACGGCATGCGAAGGTGCCCCCTCAGGGCATTTGATTCCGCTCGTATGTAGGAGAATTACGACTTCTGATTAATTGAGGTCCTTAGTGTAGTGGATAGCATATCCGACCGGCAATTGGATGATCTCGGGTTCGACCCCTGGGAGGTACCTCATTTTTCATTTGTTCGTTCTCCCTCCTCATCTTGTGCAGAACGCTCTTCTACACAAGCGTCGTTCTTTACATTAATTATACTGTGTGTTGTTTGCAGTTAAAATGTGTGTGTGTATATATATATATATATATATATATATATTGGATCATCTGAAAATAATGACAGAATGTCCGTAATTCTAAACGCAATGAATTCTATATAACCTACAAGATATGTACGTTGGTAGTATCTTCTCTACATTGTCACCATCCCGGTTGAGACATTTGTCCCATTGATGAACCAATTTTTCTATGTCAGCCTCAAAGAATTTCGTGCCCTGTTTGTGCAACCACTCTTCAACCTCTCATCTTAAGCAATATGTCCGTCGAGATGTTTCTTCAAAGATAGTCGCTGGGTGCGTCTGTATGAACTATATGGAGGATGAACGAGGACTTCCAACCCAAACTCATTCAACAGCTGTTTTGTCTGGCGGTCGGTATGGAGTAGTGGGTTATCATGCACCAGAATAATACCCTTGGTGAGGGGCCCCAGACATTTACGTTGAATAGCTGCATGCAGTCGTCATTTTGGCGTTAGCAGTTGATCCATGCCGCAGGAAGTGCACAAGGAGTACACCCTTGCAATCAATAATGCGGCTGCCATCATCTTCCCAGCTGTGACTGTCTCTTTGAGCTTCTTCCGCACGGTCGACAATGACTGCTTCCATTTCACTGATGCACGTCTGAACTTAGGCGTGAAATGGTGGACCCATGTTTCAGCGACTTTAATAATGTCCTGCGTTGAAGGCAGGTCAAAGTGTAGACGCCACTGTCTTAATACCGCTTCCCGTCGATCAGCAAAGTTAAGCGACATTGGGTCTGGATAGTAGTTGGATGGGGGACTGTTTTCTGCGTTCAGATGATGTAGTGACCCGTGGTTTGGACCCCACTAAATCCGTAGGTCTTCTTTGCCATATAACATGAAATATTGCGAAGGATGCTAAACAAACCCAACAAACAAACAAGAAATTTAGGCCATGTTTTAATCATTGTCTTCCTCGGTTAATGCCTTTGGTCTCCAGCGCGCAGAATACGGTACGTCTTGGACGTTGTCGTACACCATTCTGTGTTTCCTTTCCTTCGTGGTTTTATTCATCATATATATATATATATATATATATATATATATATATATATATATACATACTCTAAAAGATGTTCATAAATTCACAAAAAAAAGCTTCAATATATACCGCTATCATCACAACGTCTGCAAGGGGTAATTGAACGTATAACTAAAGAACCCTCATTCCTTCAGAAATGTTAGTTATACCTCAAATATGGCAATCAAGAGGTACTCGTACAAATTAAAAAGTTATTCAACTGCACGCAAGCTACTAAAAAATGGGTGTAAATTCATTAACAAAAAAACAAAAACAAAAAAAAAATATATATATATACATACAGGGCGTCCCAAAAAAATGTATACACACTTTAACAGCTGATAGCTCAATTGATGTTTCTTTCTTTCCAAGTTAAACCCATTAGAATTAATAATGGCAGTCAGACTAAGCTTTGAACAAAGGAAATTCATTCTAAAATGCTACTGGAAGTGTGAAAACGCAGTTGAAGTGCAAAGACAGTTTAGGAGGGAGTTTCAAACAGATCCACCAACGCGACTTACCATCACTCGAATTAGAGATAAGTTTGAAGCCGATGGAACTGTTCAGAATGTCCACAAGAAGCGTTCCGGAAGACCACGGACATCGACAAGCCCCACAAAGCAAGAAAGAGTACTGGAAACGTATCACCAAAGTCCAAGAAAATCTGTGCGGCAAGCGAGTCGTGAGGTAGGAATTTCAGAATCGTCTGTCCAACGCATTTTGAAGCGCTGTCAATGGAAAAGTTACATTCCAAGATTAGTCCATGCTATTAATGAAGATGATCCGGACCGACGAGTGGAGTATTGCGAGTGGTACTTGGCACGATGTGGATGTGGATTGGACGAAGGGGTTTCGTAGAATACCCTCCGCGTTCACCAGACCTCACACCACTAGACTTTTTTTTATGGGGATACTTAAAAGACAAAGTCTACGCTATAAAACCTGCAACAGTCGCTGAATTGAGAGCAGCCATTGAACGAGAATGCACACAAATACCAAACGAAATGTTTCGTGATGTTTGCGATTCCATTGCTTCGCGTTATCAGCAGTGCCTGGACCAGAACGGACGTCAGTTTGAAAACAGGCGTTAACAAAACAATTAAATAATGTCTGTAGATTCTATTACATTTTGAAAATGAAATGTATTTTAATAAACACTGCCTTTATAAGTATTTAAAGTGTGTATACATTTTTTTGGGACGCCCTGTATATATATATATATATATCTTTGGTAACCTTCGGTTTGCTTCCGCCCGAATTGTTCATTCTGACGAAGGTCAAGCGTTTCACTCCACCTTAGACCTACAGCTAAGCGTGGAATTCGAACCACGCCCCACCAGCAGCCCAGCGTCTTAACCACTAGGCCACCCAGGGTACCCATTTATCTACCAACCACTTTATTGTGTGGAAGGATGAACAGCTGGGTTTTGCTGCTCGCTGGCTGCCGTCACTGGGTCTCGATGCTGGGGCCGATGAATTCGTAGTTGTGTTGCAACTTGCAAATGTCACTAAACAAAAAATCGCCCTTCCTTTTTTCAAAAATTACATAAGCCTATTTATTATATATGAAAAATTCAATCTTAAATCGGGTACAATCACAAGATATATATTTATAATTTATATTTTGAAAGTTTCCATTATAATCCGATGTATGAAAACATACCTCATTTATCTGTATTTCTTCTACTTTAAGATGGTATCATTGTATCATTGTATCATTGTATCATAATTATTATTGGTATTTCAGCATGTATCTTTTACCGTATTTTTTACCTAACCTTTTTTCTATTATTTCCAAATTTATTTCAATTATTCATTTATAATAACAAAATTAATTAAATATAACTTTATTTTATTTATAATTATTTCTCTTTATTTTCTTATTTTCTGTTATAAAAATTTTAAATGGATCTCAAAGATTTTTTTGCCTCAAAAGCTGTCATGTTTCCCAACAGCGTATTTGCCACAACTAAAATACAAAATTAAATATTAATTCAGTAAACCTTTTTGGATGTGACGTATGCCTAATGTGACGTATTCTTTCTCAGTAAAGAGTTTGTGTTTTTTTATTTTCTATAAACATAAATAAACCCTCATTTCTGTACGAATGTTTCTCGTAAGTTCTCGTACCTCAGATACGTCCATCAACAGATTGAATTTCGAAAGAAAAATTCGAGTGAAAATGATAAACTAAAATATACAGGGTGTCCATAAAGTCACGCATCGTAGGAAAATACATTTACTTTGTTTTATTATATTTGTTCGAAATGATTCCCACCAATCTCAAAACATTTTTGTAAACGAAAAAGCAGGTTTCTTTGAATGTTCCTCAACATATTGGCCTGATGGAGACATAAATAATAGACATTGCTTGTGTTCCTATGATGCGTGACTTTATGGACACCCTTTAAAAATGTCCCTTAATACTTCATATATCGTCTTCAATTCATTTAAATTCAAAACAAACGTTCAACTAAAAGCGATATATTCAGAACAGGTAGCGGAACAAACTCAATCTGGACAATGTTGACATGCATAAGGTCGATCTGCATAATGTCGATACTAAAAAGCTTAAATTAAATCAGGTTAGGTTAGATTACATTATGCCCGGTTAGGTTACGCTAGGTTAGGTCAGTCATTTTCACTGAAAAACTTAAACTAGTTTGAAATCTGCGATCCATATACTTACACAAGGTCAAATGTCAACATTATGAAATTCGATTTTGTTCATATGACACCTTCAGAACTAGGTATAAAATCATTAGAAAAAGTAGTTTAGATATATATACCATGATCATCACAACTTGTAGAGAAGCTAAATGAGCGTATAAATACATACCTTTCATTTATGCAAAAATATATGGCTATCAATGGGTTCAAATTAAAAAAAATATTCAACGACTATAAGCGATATACAGCACTTACTCAGTTATCCGTGACTGAGGAGCGGTGCATGGTCATGGGCAACCCGATTTCAAGGTTAACTCGGTGTACCTCCCCCCCCCGCTGCTGGGTGGGTGGTGCAGCCGCTGCTGCTCGCCACCACTGACTGTCCTCCCCATGCGAAGCCACAAGTGCACATGCTCACTCTTTGAAGAGCTGAGAGACACTGACTGAGGTGCGCGTTGTCGGGAGGCGAGCCGTAGATCTAAACACCGAACTTGGATACTGTTTTTCACAATCGAACTATATTGCCACCCAAACAAAGTTCACAAATAACACCGGTCTGCATGAAAATCGATTTCTTTATTTTGAGTTGTGATTCTGAAGCAGTTCGCTGCGCTGAATTAAAAAATGCAACCAGTTTTTTCTATCACCCACAGTTTTAAAGTTATTAGCAAAACAATTTTGGGGCGTTTTGTAATTTTTTACCTTTTTATAGCTTTAATTAATTTCGTTTTTAAATATTTTTCAGATAGATAATTCTAACATTACGTCTTTAAAATTTTAATAATGGCTTCTAGAGGATGTACCCATAGTCCAGACATATTTTGTTATATTTGTGGTCGGTATGTTGTTGTAAAACAAAGGACAAATGTAACGACCTTCATTAAGAGAGCTTATCATGCTTATTTTGGAATTAAATTAGGAGATCAAGGCAAAAGTTGGGCTCCACACAAGGTTTGTCTTACGTGTGTTGCGGCACTAAGGAATTGGAGCAAAGGTAAAAAGAAAAGTTTGCCATTTGGGATCCCTATGGTATGGCGCGAGCCTAAAAACCATACCGACGACTGCTACTTCTGTTCTTGCAATGTTAAAGGTTATAATGTAAAGAATAAAGAGAGCCTTCAATACCCAAGTCTTCCATCTGCAATAAGGCCGGTACCCCATGGTCCAGAAGTTCCTATTCCCCGCGAGTCTGGATCAATACAATTCAGATTCTGATTCAGCTCCAAATACAGACAATGATGATGTTTATGAACAGCCAACAGCTGACCGAGATCCTCCTAAACCATTAACCCAAGCCGAACTAAATGACTTAGTCAGGGATTTGAATCTGCCTAAGGACTCTACAGAACTTTTGGGGTCTAGATTGCAGGAGAACAATTTATTGGCATCCGACACATACTTCGCTTGGTACAGAAATCGTGAGAAAGACTTCGTGCCTTTTTCGAAGAAGATGGTCCCTTGGTATTTTGCAAGGACATCACAGGATTAGTGTGCAAGCTAGGCATCGAATACCAAACCAGTGACTGGAGGTTGTTTATAGATTCCTCTAAAACCAGTCTAAAAGAAGTGTTACTGCACAACGGTAACAAATATGCATCAATCCCAGTGGCCCATTCTACTCATTTAAAAGAGACCTATGATAACATGAAACTGCTTCTGGAAAAAATTCAGTATCAAAATCACAGATGGATATTATGTGGGGATCTCAAAGTCCTTTGCATGTTACTTGGGCAGCAATCAGGATACACTAAGATGCCATGTTTCATCTGCGAATGGGATAGTCGAGCACGTGACCAGCACTGGAAGAGGAAAACTTGGCCTCCTAGAGAGAATCTTACCCCAGGATCAAAGAACATTTTACATGAACATCTAGTTGAACCAAATAAAATCCTCCTACCACCCTTGCACATTAAGTTAGGCTTGATGAAGCAGTATGTCAAAGCATTGAATAGAGAAGGTGAGTGTTTTAAGTACATTTGTTCAAAATATCCAAAGATTAGCTACGAGAAAATAAAGGAAGGTGTTTTTATAGGTCCTCAGATTAGAAAGTTATTGACAGACGATCATTTCCTGAACACAATGACCAATAAAGAAAAAGAAGCATTGCTTGGTTTCAAAGATGTTGTTGAAAACTTCTTGGGAAACTACAAAAGCCAAAATTATGAAAGACTGGTGGGAAATATGCTTAAAAAGTTTTGCGCCTTAGGCTGCAACATGAGCCTGAAAGTTCACTTCTTATTTTCGCATCTTGACCGTTTTCCAGAAAATCTCGGAGATGTCAGTGAGGAGCAAGGGGAACGATTTCACCAGGACATCAAAACCATGGAAAGAAGATATCAAGGAAGATGGCATACAATATGATGGCGGATTACGGCTGGTGTCTGCAACGAGATCAGCCTAACGCACAGCATAAGAAAACATCAAAGAAGCACCGGTTTAGTCGTTATTAGTCAGATCTACCTTCGTAGTCTTAAGTCTTTGGAATAAGTCCTGAAATGTTTGCAAGTAAAGAAGGTAAATATATTTTGTTTCTTTCAGTTATTTTTTTATTCTTTCATAAACAAGCAATATGCTTGTCCAAGAGCTAGGAGCTATTTAATTCTGCTTTAATTAGGTTTTACTCTATCACCTAAAGATTTCGTGCTACAAGGGGTGTTGTAATACCTCATCTGTCCCCAAATGTTAACCACCCATTGATGGGAGGGGAGAGAGTATTTTGCTGGGAACGGGACTGGTTGTTATATATATTTACCCTACATTATTATGTAAGCGTTACTGTAGTCTATAACAACAAAATTTATGGTTTAGCATGTGCAATCCAATGTTGGTCTCGATAAGATGGTTCACATTTGGGGATAAATGGGGGATTTATGGCACCCTGTAGTAAGAAAACCATACGTGATAGGGAAAAACTAACTATATTTTTGAGATCAGCGCACTCAAATTATATAGAATCACCAACTAGTATGTAAAAATCGATCGACAAGTTTTCATATGTGTACTGGTGTAATTTGACGCACGACATTGGTTACGACACGAAGATGGTTACAACACGAAGCGTAGTCCTTTTTACACGATTTTATACAAGTTTAACACTAGATGTTACAATTGGAATGGTAGCTTGAGCATTTATTATGTTTACTTCACTCCTCAGCTAAGTAACCAAAGAATTTTTTACCTTTTCAGTTTTCCACTTACGTATCGATGAGCGTGTCTCTTTCATGAATTTTTAACAACAAAAATACCTTACACTGCTATTATGAAACACAACAAAGTTTTAAGATTTAATCTTATCTGCCCTAAGTTCATATTGAAAATAGGCCCTATTTACCAACGGCCTGAGTCGAAATATTAAAATAAAAAATAACAAGGGATAGCAAATAAGATATTCTTGTCTGACTGACTGTGCAATTCTCTCTCTCTCTCTCTCTCTCTCTCTCTCTCTCTGTGATAAACTTTCCTCGACTCTTGGACTGACTCTCTGGTCCTCTTGCTCGCTCTCTTCCCTTTCCAGAATCAGGACTTCATGTTTTCATTTTGCTTTGGGAAAGATATTCTTAATTCCTTTGTCATGCATTCCAAGAACTAAGAAAACATTTTAAATACATCATACTAAGAGTTTTACAAATTTCTGTTTTATATTATTTAACAAACCTATTTGTCATAGCACACAGGACAAAAAATTAGTCACCCCTCTCAGAATGTACCTAATAACGTGTGACGGCGCCTCTGGCCTTGATAACCGCACGAATCCGGCGAGGCAGAGACTCTACGAGGTTGTGCATGTACTGAACATCGATTTGCTGCCACTCGTTCATCAGCCGGTCCCGAAGTTCCGCCAGAGTCCTGCGCTTCACTTTCTGTTTCCAGCCTGAACAACACCTTCGACGCATTCAGGATTAAAGGCTTCATTGGACCTGCGATGTACTCGTCGCCTCCCATCATTGGAGAACAAACAAAAACGGGACTCATCGGACCAAATTACACGTTTCCAATCTGCCGCAGTCCAGTTTTTGTGCCTCTGAGCCCATTTATAACGTGCCAATTTGTGGCTTGCTGTTAACAGCGGCCTCTTCCGTGGTACCCTGCTCCAGATGTCCATCGCATGCAGTTCTCGTCGCATTGTCCGTTCGGAAATTGGTCGCTGGAGAACCTCATTGGTTTCTTGGAGCAATTGGTCTCTGGTTTGAAAACGATTTGCAGTTACTAGACGAGAAACATGGCGGCGGCCCCTATTGTCGAGAATTGTTTTCCGGCCACAGTTACGCCGTCGATTGTCAGTTGATTGCGAACTACACCACTCTTTGTAAACTCGCTGGACAGTACGCGTTGACACACCAACAAATTGGGCTACTTCAGACATTTTGTGTCCGTGGGCTCTGCCAAACACGATGGCTCCTTTTTGCCACTGAGTAACGTCTGCCTCACGACCCATTTTGCAGACTATATCCAACACACACTTTGTTCTTCACCACCTCACGAAACAGATCTGATCCTGTGTGCTACGTCACCGCTACCTGTCACTTACCAATGCTACATCAGCGCCCTCTGTGTGACCTTGAACTTCCTACTATCGGTGCTATTAGGGGTGACTAATTTTTTGTCCGGTGTGCTTATTTTACAATATTAAATTATTTTGATTAATATCTCAGGTACTATTTGAACACTAGACTATTTATAAACGCGCGATTGGAGGAAATATGGATGTAGCAGCGCTTGATCAGTTTTCTCATACCTCATTGGTTAAATACATAAAACGTCGCATGTTTCAGTAGGATCATGTTGGGATTTATTCGATTGTTTTACCTGTTGTCTATTAGCTTATATAGTGGGGGAGGCCATGGCGCCATGCCCCCCCTTTTGTACATCAAAATAAAAATACGGCTTCATGTATAAAATTTTTAAATTTGGTATTGAAATATTATTTTTTTTAAAGATTTGTGTGGATTAGGAGGGTATAGTAATATACACATATTGTTCAGTTTGAAATTGAAATTTTTTTCAATTTTTTTTTTGTCTTTCAGTTTCAATTTTCAAACAACCATTAACCTAAATGGCGTCAGTAGGCAGTAGCACATAGTCTACCGTTTTCAAGTTGCACGAACGTTTTTGTCGCCTGTTTCAGTTTGTGCTGATTTTGTGACATCAAACAGTTTCTTATTTGTATTTGGGTTAAATGCAATTTATGTTATTTTAAGTTCTTTTTTCAACTAAAACTAAACTAGTTTTTGATATTTAAGGATCTAATGACTGTGAATATAGTTTGAGTAATATACGAATAAGCGAGACATATTGATCTCTTATCTCTTTCATGTGCATATTATTCAGGGATAATATGCACTTGCACATCGCATGTCCATTATATATATATATATATATATATATATATATATATATATATATCACACACGTATCGTAACAGCAGTTAGAAAAATAACCCCTGTCATGCTCCAAAATGTGTTCCGCAATGCTGCTGACAGATTCGAACTCCGTAGAGATACTGATGGTGCTCATGTAGAATCATATGCTTAAGTATTCATTAAATGTATGCTTTCTATTATATTGTTATTGAATTTTACCCTTTTTTCTACGTTTTTACTGAAAAAGATAGGCACTTTATAAACACCCTGTGTATATATAATTTAATTTTTTAAAATTGCAAATAGCTAATGACAAAATGTGCCCCCCCTCCACTTTGGTTAGACCTATATACGCCACTGCTGTGGTCTATTCCTAATTTACCTGATTTTATTAATATTAGAGCCCGGATGTTTAGGCACTAAAAAACCCTTAAAAAAGGGCAGGCAAATAAGGAAAATAAACATTGAAAATAGGCAGTAAAAACCCTTTAAAAAAGGTATTTATAAATTTGCTTTAAAAAAACCATTTAAAATATAATAATACCTTATGTAAGCATAATACATATATTACAACCCCCTCAGTGAACAAAACAGAAGGTAATGAAAATATAGTTACACATAATAACAATGATTTAATTTCTAAAAATAAAGCTTATTAATGAATAATATCATTATATACTTACAAATAATGCATATTACAATGCCATTATAATGAACAAAACAGTAAGAATTGAAAATGTTGGTTATACAATAATGACAAGGATTTAAATGTTAAAATATAAATAATATTATATATTATTAAATATTATTGGAAATATTTATATATTATAATATTATCATTATTAAAAATTATTATACATTATTAATATTATTAAATGTAAAATAATAATGCTATTATGCACCCTCAGTTTGTTTATATATATATATATATATATATATATACAGGGTGGGCGGAAAGTAGCTCCCTATTTTGGATTGGTAAAAAATACGTATATTATTCATTTATTCAGAAAAAATAATATGAGAAGGTAGGCATACATGGTAGGTTTTCTCTAAAATTCAATGTGGGCTCCAACTCTTTCCACCAGCTTCTGGAGCGCCCAGGAATGGCGTCCACTGACTTTAGCAGGAACTCCGGCGGGATGGAGGACATGACTTCCCGAATTCGGTCCTCCAGTTCTTCCAATGTCCTCGGTTTGGTGCGGTAGACTTCTTCCTTTACCCACCCCCAAAGAAAGAAGTCGCACGGTTACCGCTGAAAAACGGCAAAATCGGTTCAGTGTAACGGTGTGGTGTGGTATGACCTCAGATCAGGTTGTGGGCCCGTTCTTTCTGCGCAACACCATGAATGCTGAGCGGTACCTTGCTATGTTGCGAAACGAGGTCTGGCCGGTTGTCAGCACATGGGAGAAACATCGAGGATCTGATATTTATGCAAGATGGCGCCCCTCCGCACTTCGCTCTTGTTGTCCGTGAGTGGCTGGATGCCCACTTCCCTGGGCGTTGGATGGGTCGTCGTGGTCCACATCAATGGCCAGCCAGGAGCCCCGACTTGACACCGTGCGACTTCTTTCTTTGGGGTGGGTAAAGGAAGAAGTCTACCGCACCAAACCGAGGACATTGGAAGAACTGGAGGACCGAATTCGGGAAGTCATGTCCTCCATCCCGCCGGAGTTCCTGCTAAAGTCAGTGGACGCCATTCCTGGGCGGCTCCAGAAGCTGGTGGAAAGAGTTGGAGCCCACATTGAATTTTAGAGAAAACCTACCATGTATGCCTACCTTCTCATATTATTTTTTCTGAAATAAATGAATAATATACGTATTTTTTTACCAATCCAAAATAGGGAGCTACTTTCCGCCCACCCTGTATATATATATATATATATATATATATATATATTATATATATATATATATATATAATATATATATATATATATATACAGTATATATATATATATATGAAAATTATTTCACGAAAGTAACACGTGAAAAATATTTATGATGAATAAAACCACGAAGGAAAGGAAACACAGAATGGTGCTCAAGCGCTTTCGTCTAATGACATCCTCAGGAACACTGAAGTACATAAAGAGTTACAGCCTATATATATGTTACAGAAAAAAAAAAATATATATATATATATATATATATTAGTGATGTAGGTCATATCCGCATCCGCGGAACATCCGCACATTTTCTCGCATCCGCATCCGCACTTTGGACTGCGGATGTCGTGCGGATGTGGACCGTTGAGATAAAACCATTAATAAGCGGAAATTATCAAATTCTACTATATTAATAGAACTAGTTCATTGTGCGCAAAAGTGATGCAAGCGACAAGATGAGAGGCTGTTCTTGTATGAACTTACTCTCTTGCAACCTACTTAGATCCACGTTACAAAGCTAAGTTATTTTCACCTAGTACATTAGAACGAGTTAAATCATCACTTGGCAAAGCAGTTGAAGAGCTTCAATCTCTTGAATCTGTCGCTTCGCCACCCACCAAAAGAATAAAAGTTTCAGTGACAGAATCAACACCTTCAACAAGCAAATCTATCACAGAATCTGTCTCTCAGTTTCTTGAGTCAAGCAGCAATGACGAGACCTAAGCGATGTCAAAAGATGTAGTAAAAATGATCGAGAGCTATCACCAAGAAAAACGCCTGGCTGCATGTGACAATCCTATTAGTTGGTGGAAAAATACGCAGAATATCTATCCATACTTGAGTAAACTTGCAAGGAAACATTTAGCCTGTCCTCCAACAAACGTACCAAGCGAGAGATTATTTAGCAGTGCTGGATTAATATATGATGAAAAGAGAAACAGACTGGCAGCAGAAAAGGCAGAAAAATTAATGTTCCTTAAGCATAACCTTCCTATAATTAAGTTTGAACATTAAACGATGAACATCTTAGTTTACTTTATTTTAATTACTCATTTATAAATATGCCTAATAGAACTTTAAACTTAATATAAATAGTTATCAAGCTAATTAAAGATCTCTTTCTATAAGGGTGGAGGTTGGGGAAAGAGGTCGGTGGGGTGCATTTGAGTTGGGTTCACGTCCCGCATCCTGGTAACACAATTATGGTTTCTAATTGTGGCTGAAACTCAACAAAATATAACGAATTTATTTGCAGACGAATTCACTAATTGATTTCTATATTAGTTAGATGCTTGATATTATTTTATATGTTCAGAGAAAAGTACAGCAATTATTGTACAATTAATCAATTATACTACATTATAGCTACAGCTCTCTCTATATAATAACTTATTATATACGTTAAACACAACAAATCTCGAATATATCCTAAAAAATAACGAAAATGTAGACATCCGCATCCGCGGATGTTGAAATCAAACATCATCCGCATCCGCATCCGCGGATGTGAAAAAAATGATATCCGCTACATCACTAATATATATATATATTATATATACAATATACGGAGAAACAAAATTAAAGGATTGTGGGAGGGGCACACAAATTTATAAGGAAAAACTATCGATTTTTAGCACAAGATTAAATGAATTGTTTCCAACCAATGTTATAGATAAAAAAAAATATATACAAAAAAAATATACAAATTTATACTGGAAATCTGCCCGGGTTTTAGCACACTGCCCTTTTTGTATATAAAAATTGAAAAATAAAAGTTATTAGGGTGACATACAAGTTTACCAAAGATTTAGCGTTCTACCTTTCTTACCGTATCTAAATCTCTTCTGAAGGAATTCAAAACAACAGGATCGAGTTGAAAAAGACCTTTGCTTATGTTGAAGTTATTTGTAAGTTGGATAATGGCAGACTCAAGAATATTTCTATTAACAATGTCGCTAGAGTGAAATAAAACTGAAGCATTATTCCAATCAATACAGTGGGATAACTCTGACAAATGGACAAAAAGGGCACTGGACGACTGTCCGTTCTAACGGAATATTGATGCTGTTTTATACGTGTGTGCAAATCCTTTCCCGTCTGACCTATGTAAAAGGAATCACATTGTTTACAACCAATTTTATAGATAATGCCTGAATTATTGGTAGGGCTATTTTTTACTATGATATTTTTCACAATATTGTTATATGAAAATACTACATTAATATCCAAAAGTTTAAGTACATTAGCAATGCCTAAAAAGCCCAGAAAAATGGAAGTACTAAAATATTTTTTGACAAAGTACGAGTGTTATTATTGACACGATAGAAAGTTCGTTTTGCCTTGTTGAGACAAGATTCCATAAACGCAGATGGATAACACAGATCACTTCAATACCGTTGATTTTTTCTAATTCGGCATCGATGTATTCCGGACTGGCGATCCTAAGGGCGCGGAGAAACATTGAAGAAAAAATGGCCTTCTTAGTGGGGTGTCATGTCCGAGTAAAAGTGTACGTAGGACAAATTGTTTGTTTTTTCCGATAGATACTAAACTTAAAACCTGGGCTTTCCCTATGTACACGCACATCCAAAAATGGGATTGAATTGTCTTGTTCCACTTCTAAAGTAAACTTAATGGAGGGGACTTGATCATTTAACTGAAGGAGGAAGTTATCCAGGTCACGATTCATGGGCCAGATACACAAAATATCGTCGACGTACCGCAACCAAGGGATGCCAACCCCCAGGATTCTCGGAATGTAAGTAATTTCGAAAAACCATATAAATATTGGAGAGGAGGGACAACAAGTGGTTGCCCATGGCCATCCCAAAAACTTGTTGATAATACTCATTATTGAAAGTGAATTTACAGTCTTTGATGCAAAGCTTAATAAGTTCCAAAACAATGTGTGAAGGTAGTGGCAGGTCATACTTATGTAATTCTTGGGAGAGAAAGTCAAGCATATCGTCAATCGGCACTTTTGTAAACAATGAACAAACGTCAAAACTTCAATCTATCGTTAGTTTCAGTACTGCATTATTCAATTTTTCAGTAAGATCCATGGAATTTTTTTACATGTGAATCAGAGATAGTTCCGAGAATGGGGGACAAGACTTTGACAAGCCATTTGGAGAGTTTATAAGTAATAGAGCCCACCGAGCTAATAATAGGGCGCATAGGGTTGCCAGGTTTGTGGGTTTTAATAAGACCGTAAAGGTAGGGCAGAGAAGGTGAAGTGGACATGAAAAGCGGAATTAAGTCCTTATGATCTTTGAGAATGCGTTTCAAGCCACTATTAAATGATTTGATGAAGTCATCCTGCGGGTTCTTCCTAAGTTTGCTGTATGTGGCGGGGTCCTGGGGCATGCAAGGGTCATGCATGAATGCATGAAGGGGCATGCAATTCGTATCCGACGAAAGTTTCTTACTAATTGTCTAGAGGAGCAAGTTCTTCCCAAATCCCTGCTTCCGATTCGCCTCAGACAAATTGACGACCATCCGTTCAACAACTTCAGCAGATTAATTTTAAAGAAACATATTGAAGTCACCAGACAAAATGAGTGGTCCGCCTTCAAAAATTTAAACATCGCCAAACATAATTTTGTAACCGTTATTCCCCAACCGTGGATCCAACCTTTGTTTGATGAAATTTACGAGTTGCGTCGGAGAACTTCTTCACTTCGTAACATTTTGGATCGAAAAATTAAAAGTCTCATTCGAAATAGTCAGTGGAGTAAAAAAGCAAGCTCAAAGTGTGTTTTGAACCTTTCTTCGAAAAACATTAGTGACGATGCAAAAAGTGCCCTTGGATATGGTATGTCCTTTTTTATTGTTAAAAAACCTTCGGCTTTACAAATTTGTTACAGTCTCGCTTGTTTTGAAAAACAGTGTAATCTCCCTCAGTATTTGTTTAACATAGTTAAAGGCCTTGTTTATAGTGCGGCGAATAGTAATTACGAAGATAACTTTCCTAAACGTTTTCGCAATAGCCTCTCGCAATTAAAAAAAGATGGGGAGCTCCATTTTACTAAAGCAGACAAGGCTAACACCATAGTTATTATGGACAAAGTGAACTACATCAGAAAGATGAACGAGCTTCTCCAGGACCCCGCCACATACAGCAAACTTAGGAAGAACCCGCAGGATGACGTCATCAAATCATTTAATAGTGGCTTGAAACGCATTCTCAAAGATCATAAGGACTTAATTCCGCTTTTCATTCCACTTCACCTTCTCTGCCCTACCTTTACGGTCTTATTAAAACCCACAAACCTGGCAACCCTATGCGCCCTATTATTAGCTCGGTGGGCTCTATTACTTATAAACTCTCCAAATGGCTTGTCAAAGTCTTGTCCCCCATTCTCGGAACTATCTCTGATTCACATGTAAAAAATTCCAGGTCTTACTGAAAAATTGAATAATGCACGTACTGAAACTAACGATAGATTGATCAGTTTTGACGTTTGTTCATTGTTTACAAAAGTGCCGATTGACGATATGCTTGACTTTCTCTCCCAAGAATTACATAAGTATGACCTGCCACTACCTTCACACATTGTTTTGGAACTTATTAAGCTTTGCATCAAAGACTGTAAATTCACTTTCAATAGCGAGTATTATCAACAAGTTTTTGGGATGGCCATGGGCAACCCCTTGTCGCCCCTCCTCTCCAATATTTATATGGAGTTTTTCGAAATTACTTACATTCCGAGAATCCTGGGGGTTGGCATCCCTTGGTTGCGGTACGTCGACGATATTTTGTGTATCTGGCCCATGAATCGTGACCTGGATAACTTCCTCCTTCAGTTAAATGATCAAGTCCCCTCCATTAAGTTTACTTTAGAAGTGGAACAAGACAATTCAATCCCATTTTTGGATGTGCGTGTACATAGGGAAAGCCCAGGTTCAAAGTTTAGTATCTATCGGAAAAAAACAAACAATTTGTCCTACGTACACTTTTACTCGAGACATGACACCCCCACTAAGAAGGCCATTTTTTCTTCAATGTTTCTCCGCGCCCTTACGATCGCCAGTCCGGAATACATCGATGCCGAATTAGAAAAAATCAACGGTATTGGAAGTGATCTGTGTTATCCATCTGCGTTTATGGAATCTTGTCTCAACAAGGCAAAACGAACTTTCTATCGTGTCAATAATAACACTCATACTTTGTCAAAAAATATTTTAGCACTTCCATTTTTCCTAGGCTTTTTAGGCATTGCTAATGTACTTAAACTTTTGGATATTAATGTAGTATTTTCATATAACAATATTGTGAAAAATATCATAGTAAAAAATAGCCCTACCAATAATTCAGGCATTATCTATAAAATTGGTTGTAAACAATGTGATTCCTTTTACATAGGTCAGACGGGAAAGGATTTGCACACACGTATAAAACAGCATCAATATTCCGTTAGAACAGGACAGTCGTCCAGTGCCCTTTTTGTCCATTTGTCAGAGTTATCCCACTGTATTGATTGGAATAATGCTTCAGTTTTATTTCACTCTAGCGACATTGTTAATAGAAATATTCTTGAGTCTGCCATTATCCAACTTACAAATAACTTCAACATAAGCAAAGGTCTTTTTCAACTCGATCCTGTTGTTTTGAATTCCTTCAGAAGAGATTTAGATAAGAAAGGTAGAACGCTAAATCTTTGGTAAACTTGTATGCCACCCTAATAACTTTTATTTTTCAATTTTTATATAGAAAATGGGCAGAGTGCTAAAACCCGGGCAGATTTCCAGTATAAATTTGTATATTTTTTTATATATATTTTTTTATCTATAACATTGGTTGGAAACAATTCATTCAATCTTGTGCTAAAAATCGATAGTTTTTCCTTATAAATTTGTGTGCCCCTCCCACAATCCTTTAATTTTGTTTCTCCGTATTATATATATATATATATATATATATATATATATATATATATATATACATACAGGGCGTCCCAAAAAATGTATACACACTTTAACAGCTGATAGCTCAATTGATGTTTCTTTCTTTCCAAGTTAAACCCATTAGAATTAATAATGGCAGTCAGACTAAGCTTTGAACAAAGGAAATTCATTCTGAAATGCTACTGGAAGTGTGAAAACGCAGTTGAAGTGCAAAGACAGTTTAGGAGGGAGTTTCAAACAGATCCACCAACGCGACTTACCATCACTCGAATTAGAGATAAGTTTGAAGCCGATGGAACTGTTCAGAATGTCCACAAGAAGCGTTCCGGAAGACCACGGACATCGACAAGCCCCACAAAGCAAGAAAGAGTACTGGAAACGTATCACCAAAGTCCAAGAAAATCTGTGCGGCAAGCGAGTCGTGAAGTAGGAATTTCAGAATCGTCTGTCGAACGCATTTTGAAGCGCTTTCAATGGAAAAGTTACATTCCAAGATTAGTCCATGCTATTAATGAAGATGATCCGGACCGAAGAGTGGAGTATTGCGAGTGGTACTTGGCACGATGTGGATGTGGATTGGACGAAGGGTTTCGTAGAATACCCTCCGCGTTCACCAGACCTCACACCACTAGACTTTTTTATGGGGATACTTAAAAGACAAAGTCTACGCTATAAAACTTGCAACAGTCGCTGAATTGAGAGCAGCCATTGAACGTGAATGCACACAAATATCAAACGAAATGTTTCGTGATGTTTGCGATTCCATTGCTTCGCGTTATCAGCAGTGCCTGGACCAGAACGGACGTCAGTTTGAAAACAGGCGTTGACAAAACAATTAAATAATGTCTGTAGATTCTATTACATTTTGAAAATGAAATGTATTTTAATAAACACTGCCTTTATAAGTATTTAAAGTGTGTATACATTTTTTTGGGACGCCCTGTGTATATATATATATATATTTTTTTTCTGTAACCTATATATAGGCTGTAACTCTTTATGTACTTCAGTGTTCCTGAGGATGTCATTAGACGAAAGCGCTTGAGCACCATTCTGTGTTTCCTTTCCTTCGTGGTTTTATTCATCATATATATATATATATATATATATATATATATATATATATATATATATATATAAAACAGAAACTGATAGGCCTATTTTGGGACTCTAATGAAATAATACTAGAAAATAATGGAAAAAACGCAAAAACAGGCAGGAAAAAGGCATTATGGCATTTTGTCTGAACATCCGGGCTCTAATTAATATATATATATATATATATATATATATATATATATTATTAATTAATAATAATAATAAATCCTCCAATTTTTCAATCCCAATATAACCATCAACAAATTAAAATTCAAAATATTTGAGCAAAATCAGTATAGGTCCTACTCCTAATTAGGCACAAGTTCATAAAACCAAATCTTCAATATAAGGAAAATATCGATTTTTAGCACAAGATCAAATGAATTATAAAAATAGAAATTTATACTGGAAATCTGCCCGGGTTTTAACACTTTGCCTTTTAGAGTCAAGTTTCGATATATATAAAAATAAAATGAAGATTAAAAGTTAATAAAGTAGCGTACAAGTTTACCAAAGATTTAACGTCCTACCCTTTTTATCTAAATTTGTTTTGAAGGAATTCAAAACAACAGGATCGAGTTGAAAAAGACCTTTGCTTATGTTGAAGTTATTTGAAAGTTGGATAATGGCAGACTCAAGAATATTTCTATTGACAATGTTGCTAGAATGAAATAAAACTGAAGCATTATTCCAATCAATACAGTGGGATAACTCTGACAAATGGACAAAACGAGCACTGGACAACTGTCCTGTTCTAACGAAATATTGATGCTGTTTTATACGTGTGTGCAAATCCTTTCCCGTCTGACCTATGTAAAAGGAATCACATTGTTTACACCCAATTTTATAGATAATGCCTGAATTATTGGTAGGGCTATTTTTTACTATGATATTTTTCACAATATTGTTATATGAAAATACTACATTAATATCCAAAAGTTTAAGTACATTAGCAATGCCTAAAAAGCCCGGGAAAAATGGAAGTACTAAAATATTTTTTGACAAAGTACGAGTGTTATTATTGACATGATAGAAAGTTCGTTTTGCCTTGTTGAGACAAGATTCCATAAACGCAGATGGATAACACAGATCACTTCCAATACCGTTGATTTTTTCCAATTCGGCATCGATGTATTCCAGACTGGCGATCCTAAGGGCGCGGAGAAAACAACAAACAATTTGTCCTACGTACACACTTTTACTTGGGACATGACACCCCCACTAAGAAGGCCATTTTTTCATCAATGTTTCTCCGCGCCCTTAGGATCGCCAGTCCGGAATACATCGATGCCGAATTGGAAAAAATCAACGGTATTGGAAGTGATCTGTGTTACCCATCTGCGTTTATGGAATCTTGTCTCAACAAGGCAAAACGAACTTTCTATCGTGTCAATAATAACACTCGTACTTTGTCAAAAAATATTTTAGTACTTCCATTTTTCCCGGGCTTTTTAGGTATTTCTAATGTACTTAAACTTTTGGATATTAATGTAGTATTTTCATATAACAATATTGTGAAAAATATCATAGTAAAAAATAGCCCTACCAATAATTCAGGCATTATCTATAAAATTGGGTGTAAACAATGTGATTCCTTTTACATAGGTCAGACGGGAAAGGATTTGCACACACGTATAAAACAGCATCAATATTCCGTTAGAACAGGACAGTTGTCCAGTGCTCTTTTTGTCCATTTGTCAGAGTTATCCCACTGTATTGATTGGAATAATGCTTCAGTTTTATTTCATTCTAGCAACATTGTCAATAGAAATATTCTTGAGTCTGCCATTATCCAACTTTCAAATAACTTCAACATAAGCAAAGGTCTTTTTCAACTCGATCCTGTTGTTTTGAATTCCTTCAAAACAAATTTAGATAAAAAGGGTAGGACGCTAAATCTTTGGTAAACTTGTACGCTACTTTATTAACTTTTAATCTTCATTTTATTTTTATATATATCGAAACTTGACTCTAAAAGGCAAAGTGTTAAAACCCGGGCAGATTTCCAGTATAAATTTGCATTTTTATAATTCATTTGATCTTGTGCTGAAAATCGATATTTTTCCTTACAAATCTGTTTGCCTCTGTTAATTCTCTAATTTTTAATTTTTAATTTTTATTTTTACTTCTCCGTTTATTGCATATATATATATATATATATATATATATATATATATATATATATGTGTGTGTAGATATGTATATATATATATATGTTGTGTGTATGTATGTTATTTATTTTTTTTTTTTCTTTCCTGAGGATGTCATTAGACGAAAGCGCTTGAGCACCTTTTTGTGTTTCCTTTCCTTCGTGGTTTTATTCATCATAAATATTTTTCACGTGTTACTTTCGTGAAATAATTTTCATATATATATATATATATATATATATCGTAAAGAACGACGCTTGTATAGGAGAACATTCCGCGCAAGATGAGAAGAGAGAACGAACAAACGAAAAAATGAGGTAACCACCCGGGAATCGAACCCGGGATCTTCCGATTGCCGGTCAGATATGATAACAACTACACCATGGTCCTCACTCAATCAGAAGTCGTAATTCCTCTACATACGCGCAGAAACCAATGCCCCGAGGGGGCACCTCCCGCATGCCGTATCTATATATACATTTCAACTGCAAAGAACAAGCAGTATAAATAACTTAAAGAACGACGCTTGTATGGAGAACATTCCGCGCAAGATGAGAAGAGAGAACGAACAAATGAAAAAATGAGGTAACCACCCGGGAATCGAACCCGGGATCTTCCGATTGCCGGTCAGATATGATAACCACTACACCATGGTCCTCACTCAATCAGAAGTCGTAATTCCTCTACATACGCGCAGAAACCAAGCGTCGTTCTTTACGTTATTTATACTGCGTGTTCTTTGCAGTTGAAATGTATATATAGATACGGCATGCGGGAGGTGCCCCCCTCGGGGCATTGGTTTCTGCGCGTATGTAGAGGAATTACGACTTCTGATTGAGTGAGGACCATGGTGTAGTGGTTATCATATCTGACCGGCAATCGGAAGATCCCGGGTTCGATTCCCGGGTGGTTACCTCATTTTTTCATTTTTTCGTTCTCTCTTCTCATCTTGCGCGGAATGTTCTCCTATACAAGCGTCGTTCTTTACGTTATTTATACTGTGTGTTCTTTGCAGTTGAAATATATATATATATATATATATATATATATATATATATATATATATATATATATCTTGTTGATCTTAATTTTGCTTCCTCCTAAATTGTTTATTTTGACGAAGGTCAAGCTTTTTACCTATACCTACAAGATGACGTGGACTCTGTGAACCACAACTCACCACGGGTGGTCAGAAATTACAAAGTCCTTGCCCGAATTAGATCTCACGACCTCCGATTAGCAGCCCAGTGTCTTAACCATTAGGCTAACCAGGCCCAGGGTACCCATTTAATATATGATAGATCCAACGTTTCGAGGGATACAACCCTCATCTTCAGGGCAACTTCTAAAATTATAAAAAGTAAAAAATAAGCAAAAAATTTCTTAAAACAAACTCAGAAATTATTAAATAAGTCTTACAGTAAAAGATTCAAAAAGATAAATTATAAATTTTAAAATTATAAAAAAATAAAAGATAAGTAAAATTTGTAAAACTAATTACAAAATAATTATAAAAAATAAGTGTTACATTAAAACATTCTAGGAGGTAAATTATAAATTATAAAATTATAAAAATTAAAAATTAAAAGACGAGTAAAATTTTAAAACAATTACAAAGATAAAAAATATATGAGATAATTCCTTCATGAGAACATTTAGAGAACTAGGAAAGGTATGATTTAAAGAAGACTTAAGTTTAAAAATATAAATGGATTCTAATAATCTAAGATTATTAATGTTGTTACTTAACTGCTTAAAATCTTAACCCTTTAATGCCCAGTGTGTGAAATTTTCATTGTTAACTTTGGAAGCAATTTTAGACCTTCCAGTTCCCAATGTGTGAAATTTAACACATTTCGTATTTTATTAATTATGAACAATAAAACTTTGTAAAATATATTTTTCAGTTATTTTGTGTCCAATTAAACGATTTTTATATCCCAATTTTTTTTTTTACTTTTCGACTTAGTTTTAACCCTTTCATACCCAAATTATCTGGTGAAAAGGGAGTGTTACATCCAACCGAATGTTCACGTATTATGGATTCCATTGGGTTACTAATAGGGCGACCAGTGCGAGACGACTTATCCAAGTGCTGGTCAATGTGGAACTGAAGTAACTGAATGGTACTTCCAATGTAAGACTCGCTCTTGCAGTGCGAGCAATCAAATTTATACGCATGACGAGCGCAAAAGGGAAGAGAATCTATTCTTAAAATGAAAGCAAGATCCTATGGTGAAAGGACTTACAAAAGCGAATTTGAAATTAATTTTGGGGAAAAATTTCTTCAAACTTGCAGACAGGTCTTTCTGAATCTTGTCACTAACGAGACCGAGTTAAGAAAAGGTGAGCAAACAATTGCCTTTGGGAACATTAAAAACGGGTGTCTTAGGTCTATAAATATTGTTAAGAAATTTAAAAATATATTTCTGAATTAAATTCCTAGAAAAACCATTTGAAGTGAAAAAATTAATTAAATATTCAAATTCAATGTTTTTTATAATTTTTAAAATTTATAATTTATTTTTTTAATCTTTTACTCTAAGACTTATTTAATAATTTCTTTGTTTTAAGAAAGTTTTACTTATCTTTTACTTTTTATAATTTTAGAATTTGCCCTGAAGATGAGGGTTGTATCTCTCGAAACGTTGGATCTATATTAAAGTCATGCTGTATGTTGCGTCCTTGGTCCCCCTTTTTATTATATATATCTTTCAGTATCTTCAAGACTGATAAACTAATATGCGATAGAAACGCGTTCTTTGAAGAAGACATACAAAGGGAAAGTATAACGGACTTCAATTTTATAACATGATATTACAAGTTATATGGAAACTAAAAGTCCATTCTGGCGGCAGGCCTGGACAAATGGAATGCCACACTGATCAAAAACTGCAAGAATGAAATCGCTAAGCCCCTATATTGGATATGGAGACGATCCCTAGACAAGGGAGAAATACCGAGCATCCTGAAAAGAGCGAACATAGTTCCAATATATAAAGGATGAGATCGATCCGAGGCCAAAAACTATAGGCCAGTGTCGCTTACATCTCATCTCACCAAAATATCTGAACGAATACTAGTTAGAGGAAAAAATCTATGACTTTTTGGAAACTCGGAAAAAATTAAATGATAACCGACATGGATTACGGTCAGGAAGATCATGCCTATCACAACTAATGGAACGCTATAATAACATTATTGATACACTTGAAAGTAACGAAAACTAAAATGTAATAGACACAAACTTTGCCAAGGCGTTCGACAAGTGTGACCATAGAATCATAGCGCACAAATTAAAATATATGGGACTAACAGGAAAAGTAAGAAAAAGGGTATATACGAGTAATTTTCATAGTGAGCGGCAGTAAGTCGTTACAGTTCAAGGCATATACTCATCAGAGTCAAAGGTCCTTAGCTCAGTACCGCAAGGAACAGTATTAGCTCCATTACTCTTCATAATCATGCCAACTGAGATACTGTAGATGAGGAAGTTACCAGTGACAGTACAGTAACATCCTTTGCCAATGACAAGTATAAAAATAAGAAACCCAGAGGATATAGGATCTCTACAAACAGACATGAACAGACTCTAAAATTAGTCTGAAGGCAATAATATGAAATTTAACACTGAAAATTTTCAACTATTAAGGTACGGAAGAAAGGAGGACCTAAAATTCATGGAATAGTACAGTATATTCCAAATGGACAGGAAATTCAGAGAAATTCTAAAGCAAAAGACTTAGGTGTTGTAATGACTAATGAGCTAGGGCCCTCAAAAAAATTCATATTTTTACCAACTTTTTCGAATTTTTGTGGACTATTATGAACTGAGTTTTTACGAATTTTGTGAACTTTTCCTATTTTCATGAATTTTAGGAATTTTTAAAGCTATAATGTGTTAAAAATATGTTATGGTGGTCTAGCGGGTAATTGACTAATTGGTATTTGTGGCATATCCGTCCAATATCCTTCACCATCTGAGCAGATTCCGGTAGTTCTGGTCAAGGTGTGAAGATATTGGTGAAATGTGGTCCCCGCAAACGCAAGTTTGTCACCAAAACAGGTTTATTCCTCCCTCCTGAACTGATTCTCATACGCTGGTCCACATGGCTCAATAGTTGTTTCAACTATGCAGACAATTTTGTGAAAGTAAAAACTTTTGTTCAAACTTTGAACCGAAATCACAATTCCAGGACTTATGAAGCAGCATCACATTGCCACAAGATCTTGTTTTTACTGACACAAACTTCAAGTGCCTGACAACTGCCATTATAAAACTGGAAGGTCGTCTTCCCCTAGTTGATGCTGTTCAAATTATGGAAGCTACTCAGAATGGCATGACAATGGAACCATACAAGAAGAAATTTGAAGATGTGGTGACAAGCAATCCTGCCTTTGACGTTCTTACTAAATATGCTCGAATTTTGGAAGGAAAATCAATCAATAACTTTCATTGTGATCTTAAAACTGTGTGCGCTTTCAAGTTTGCTCCCGTGGTGTCTGTTGAAGTTGAGCGTTTCTTCTCTTCGTACAAGGATTTGTTGTCACCAAGGAGAGAAGGTTTCACTCTGAACCATATCAACGGTCACATGATGTTGCAATGGAATCGCGATGTGTAGATTGATATTTGTTAAAATATGTGTAGACTAATTGCAATAATATTTATGTGCCGTTTCTTAAATTTATGGCACAAATTTCTATATTTGCGAAAGTATAGATCATTGAAAGCATAATTTTTTTAGCACTTTTTTTGAAAATTTTGTGTTTTTTATGAACTTTTGTAACTTTTGGGTGGGTTATAACGAAATTTGAAACACAAAATAAGATCATTAAACAGAAAAAAAATAAAATAAAATAAATAAATAAGTAAATAACTGGGCAGATACTGAGAACCTTTAAAAGAAAGGATAAGAATATAATGATTCCTCTACTGAAAATACTGATCATATCCAACTTGGAATACTGCTCGGTCTTAATATCCCTATATAAAAAAGATATTAATCAACTAGAAGGGATTCAGAGAAGCTTCACAGCCAAGATCAATGGCTGCAAAGAACCAAAGTACTGGGAAAGGTTACGCGAATTAAACTTATATTCACTGGAAAGAAGAGAAGAGAGGTACACTATTAATTACACTTGAAAAATAATAGAGGTACTAGCCCCTAATCTTACTTTGAACCCTATACCACTCCTACAACAGTGGAAAGTAGAAAAAGAAGACTGTGTCGTGTTCCCAAATTAAAGGCTAGACAGGGAACATCCTCGACCATGAAGGAAAATATTTTTGCTGTGAGAGGGCCAAGACTGTTCAACCAGCTGCCCAAAGAACAAAGGAACACGAGTGGAGTGGTATTGCGGTGGATATATTCAAAGGATTAGATGTCTGGCTCAGAACAATTGCAGATGAACCTGGCGTACCTGGCTATGTGAGGTGGAGAGCACAAGAAATCAACTCTTTACTTTACCTGGCCAACTCAAGAGGAGGGGCAATAAGCTTGACCTTCGTGAAATGAGGAATTATCGCACGGAACATTTGAAAGGTTGAAGGGGGTATAATATATATATATATATACAGAGGGTGGCGCAAAAGTCGCGCATCATAGGAATTTTCAATGGTGATTATAATATATTATTTTTTTTCTTTTAAGTATGGGATGGCTGCGAAATTAACAATAGACGAGAGGATGAGCTTGGTTTTAATGTATGGAATACCAGGTACAACAAATCGATGAATTGGTACAGAGTTTAAATTCTGTACGATTCATCGAGTTGTTGTAACTGGTATTCCATACATTAAACCAAGCTCACTCTCTCGTCTATTGTTAATTTCGCAGCCATCCCTCCTTAACCTAAAGGAAAATAATAATATAGTACAGTCAACACTGAAAATTCCTATGATGCGCGACTTTGCGCGCCTCTCTCTCTCTTCGTCTCTCTCTTCTCTCTCTCTCTCTCTCTCTCTCTCTCTCTCTCTCTCTCTCTTCTCTATATATATATATAGATATATATACATACACAGGGCGATGAATAAATGTATTTCATAAGTAGCAGGACGAAAGTAAAGAAAGAAGACCATATAAACATAGGTCGAGAAACCCGTAGGTTTCGAGCTATAGCACGCGACAGAAAATTGAAACTCTTAAAGATTTTGTACATTTTATGCAAATACACAGTGTGATACATTTGCTTCATTAAAGTAAATGTTCGAAATTCGTTCCTACTTCTTGAATGCATGCCTCAGCACGTCGCAAAATAGGAATAGATATGAGAGAATTAAAGGGAGAAAATGAGTGAGTATGAACATGTGAGGTAATGATGGTTAGCAGTAGTTTATAAAGAGAGAGAGAGGTGAGGCATGCATTTAAGAAGTAGGAAAAAATTTCGAACATTTAGTTTAATGAAACAAATGTATCACACTGTGTATTTGAATAAAATGTAAAAAATCTTTAAGAGTTTCAATTTTCTTTCGCTCGAAACCTGCGAGTTTCTCGACCTATGTTTATATTTTTATCCCTTTACTTTTGTCTCAAGAATACACCCTGCGATTTATGAAACACATTTATGAATCACCCTGTATATACATATGGAAAACACTGCAACTCACAAACTGGAGCTTCATTAGAATTGGAGTAGCACTTAAACGGTAAAATTGTATTTTTTATTCGCAAATTTATTTAAAACAGAGAGAAATGTACTGTAATCTCTCTTTTTCTCTTCAAAAGAACAGCAGTTTTACTGTTGGAAGCCTTTCTCCGGTTTTAGCCGGTTTTAATGTTTTTTAATTTCGTGGCTTTTATTTCTAATAGGCATTTTACTGTACAATCTTTGAAGGGTAATATTTTCTCTTATATCTCTCTCTCTCTCTCTCTCTCTCTCTCTTGCACATATATACATATGTAATATAACCTTGGTTAACCTTGGTTTTGCTTCCGCCCGAATTGTTCATTCTGACAAAGGTCAAGTTTGTCACTCACCTTAGACCAGTTTGACGTGGAATCCGAACCACTCCCATCAGCCAGCCCAGCGTCTTAACTACTAGGCTACCCAGGGTAGCTCTAGCAGTTTATATATATTATATATATATATATATATATATATATATATATATATATATTATATATATATATATATATATATATAATTTAGGGTGGAGCGAAAAATACTTTTTCTAGTATGAAGTTCTAATAGTGATTAAAAGTTGCATTTAGTGGACGATATATACCTGCCAAAATATGAGTTCATTTGTTTAATATTTTCAGCTGCCACCAGGGGGCTAAAGGTAACACAATTTTGGGTAAAAAGGAAAAAAATGCTTCTATTTTAGTTTATCAAACTATTATAAAATTTTATCTTAGAATTATCTAATAGGTTGATTAAGATTCTTAAATGATAAGAATTCGTTTGTAAAAATGCCTTTTCATATGCTTAATATCTTCAGCTGCCACAAGAGGGCTGAAGTTACTTAAAAATGACAATTAAGTATGATTCTGTATTTACTTGAAAAGGGAACAGTAATAAATTAGGATGTCTCTCCTCCTTTATACTGGCTTGAGACAGTTAAGAACGTTATTTCGTGCCTTAGCGGAGTTACCACTCTTTCCCCAACCAACCTCCCTCTAGAAAGGGTTCTTGCTGAAGACTATTTAGTAATTTGCTTTTGTGTCAAATTTTGGCTGTTTTTTCCTTGATTCTAATGTAGCACGAATCCAACCGTCTCTGTTGTAGGTCCGCAGACTGATCCAGCAGCGTCTGTAACGAGCTTGACTCATCTCTCTACGGCTTGTGTATGACATGGAAACTGAAATAATTCTGAATGAAGAGTAGTACCATGTTTGATGCATGATTCAATATCATCAAGAGAAACTCCTTTGGTTATCGGTGGTTCTGCTATCTGAAAATCTTGCCACATAATGAGATCTGTATAGTCTTTGGCATAAAAATTTATTTCTGGCACCTTAAAATACCTGAGAACATCTGTTTCTTGAATGCATGCCCTTGCTTTTATGATACGCCTAAATCCCAACTGACGCATGCTCCCTTTCATCAGCTATCATTGCAATGAGAATGTTTTCTTGATTTGCGTAATATGCATTTCGCTGAATGACTGAGTAGTCATGTACTCCTAAGCTCTTCACGGAGATACCGGCTTCTTGCAATCATATGCCACAATGTTAGCACCATATTGGCATAATGGTTTACGCTTTATCTGAAACCACATTGGTGCGTATACCCTAACAATGAAAGTAGCTAATTCTTGTAAATTGCCTGAAGGATTCTCTGTGCTTGCATATAACCGCAGAGTCCTGTTTGCTGTGGTGAGCCACCTTGAATGTGATATATTGCTGGACTCTTATGACTAGACTCTTTGAGAATGTTCCACTTGATATAGCCTTGTGAATTTCAAGAAGGTATTTCTGGTCAGTACTTATGTCATCTACATCAACTTCACACATGTCCTCTTGAATTTCAGTGGGTTTGAAGTTAACTATGGGAAGCTTTTCACAGTCTGAAAGTGCTCGGCCAATTTCTCCTGAAAATGCTCTTGGTCCAGTAGTGGTACCATCCAAGTGATGAAAACAGATGGCGCAATGGAAGTTCATTAAGGTGTAAAAGCATATCAGCCACTGCAATGGCTTATTAAAGGCTTCTTCCAGTAATCTTATTGTGCCTCCAATACTACCAGTGTTAACCACTGTCGAATCACAGCCAACTGCAACGATGTTCCCTATATCAACATTCCTTTCTTTCAAGCAATTCACTAGCGCTGTGCAAATGTATTTAGCTTGCCACTGGAAGGTGTCACATGTGCAAAGTACAGAGAGTGTGGTTCAGATATTATGCTGATATGCTCTTCGCGTTGGTTCTTTGGTGGTTAGAGCCATCACTCTCCTGGACTTGAATCATTGTTTTATCCTTTCTGCCATCAAAGTATAATCCCCGCATGGTTTTTGGCTCTCCTATCTGTTGTAGTTCCTTTCTCTGTTTTTGTCTTTCACGTCTTAGCTTACTTCTGTCTAAATAATTCCCTTTGTGTTCGGGAGTAACAATTTTAAGATCTGCCAATACTGCAGAAGCAATAGCAGCCCCAGCTCTGTCCGACATTTTAAATCTATCACAAGTAATTGCTAATGAAGGCAGTGGCTTCACGCATCTGTTGTTCTGATATTACATATTGAGTCGAGGTTGTATCTTCCTCATTATCTTCAGATATCTCTTCTAGTTGTTGAAGTTCACTTGTCTCTGTTTCGATTTGTAAGTTGGACGTATTGGTTATAGCAGCACTAGTTGTTTGTGAGGATTCCAGACGTGCTTTTTCCATTTCCTTTCGATGTTCTCTTGCTTGTAATCGTCTTGTGTGTGCTATGTCAATGCTTCCTATCACCATTATTCTGCGTGTTCGTTGGTCATTTAAAAAATCCTGCTCTTTTGGAGGGACTTTCTTACTCTTTTCACATGAGCATCTCCTAAACTCCTTACATTTGCAGGTGCAGATGTCAAACAAAGTGCATTTTGAAGAGTTTCAAATTCTTCAAGCTGATTTTGTACTTAGGCTGATCCTTGCGTGACTTGTATGGCTTTAATAAGGACCTGTATTTATCATGGTACACTCGCATCATCTGTAAAACGCGTGTATGTGAAACTATTGGCAAAGAGGCCTTCTTCCAAATATTTTCTACCTTTTTGGAAACTGCCTCTGCTATTTCAGAAAATGAAGGCTCCTTGTTATTCATCTGCTCCTTCACTAAATGTTTTGTGAACAGGTAATCTTTCATAATGCAGTTATAAGTTGGTAGTTGCATATCACTCATCTCACAAGGTACTTCAAATATGGCACACTTCATATGTTCTCTAGTGAAATGTTTATTTAGTATTTGATGCCATAATATTTTTAAGAAAAATTCACAATCACAAAATATCCTGTAACATCAAAACATTATATAATTAATATATATAATATATTTATAAGTATATATAATATATTATATAAATATATAATATATTATATAAATAAACTAAAATTATATAATACATTATAACAAGCATTTTATAATAAAATCAATATTATCTCTATATAAATCACTTTAAAATAAAGTTTTATAATATTCCGATCATATTAAAAAACTCTCCGATCAACTGAGCGACTAGGCCTACTACCTAAGAAGACAAGTGTTAACACACTGTTCTAATGACTCACAGAAAGAAATTCCTTCACACCAAAACCCTCCCCCACAACCCTCCCCAAACCCTCCCCCACAAACCCTCCCCAAACCCTCCCCCACAACATTCAGTGTAGTCTCAACATGACTCAGTTACTCTAAATTGTGTTAACTTCAGCTCTCTTGTGGCAGCTGAAGATATTAAGCATATGAAAAGGTATTTTTACAAAACGAATTCCTATCATTTAAGAATCTTAATCAAACTATTAGATAATTCTAAGATAAAATTTTATAATAGTTTGATAAACCTAAAATAGAAGCATTTTTTTCCTTTTTACACAAAATTGTGTTAACTTTAGCCCCCTGGTGGCAGCTGAAAATTTTAAACAAATGAACTCATATTTTGGCAGGCATATTTCGTCCACTAAATGCAACTTTTAATCACTATTAGAACGTCATACTAGAAAAAAAGTATTTTTCGCTCCACCCTAATATATATATATATACACACACACACACACCACTGTATTTGTAAGTGCATATAATTTAAATGTTTTGCAATTTTTACACGATTTGCAGACTAAACAGAAAAAAAATACTATCTTTCTAGGGCGCACATTTATTTACGGTTGGTTCAGAAAGTCCTCCGTGAAAGTTAACGTTTCTCACGGATATTTATAAGTAAGAAATACAGAGTTTCACTACATTATTTATTTTTTTTTTAAATCGATTGTGCTTAACTCAGTTTTGTCATGCGCAAAATTTCTAATTCCGACTGCCAATATAGACGTATATCTTCTTGAAAACCCCTTTTTCCTCCTCCTACTCTCGCCTCACCCCGATAATAAATAAATAAATAAAAAATAAATATCGGATATGCATCTGAAATTTGTAAATTTCTTGAGGAGGGGAAAGGAAAAAACAACAACAACAACAACAACAAAACAGAACGAGGGAGTGTCGTGATAAACAATATATATTTTTTTTAAACTATTTTATTGCCTTCATTATTTTCGTTAGAAAAAGATGTAATAATTTTATGAAAAACAAATTAAAAATATTTTCCTATTTTTTTATTTTTTGTTTGTTTTTGTTTTTCATTTTCTATTTTATTAAACCTCAATTTGATATATAGAAATTGGCAGTCTTTTTTTTTTCTTTAAATTGGTGTAGAAATTTTGCGCCTACTTATTTATTGAGAGAATATAATATATATATGACGTAAAATTCTATTTTTATTTTTTTTTAAAATTTTTATTATAATTATTCATCACCTGTATATATATATATATATATATATATATTATATATATATATATATATATATATATATATATATATATATATATATATATATTGTTATTGTTATTCAAATATCCGTGCTTAGTTTCATGAATTTCTATTTGGAAAAAACAAAAGAAACCCTCGCAAAAGAAATATATTATTCAGACCAACGTTGGAAATTATGATTGCAAAAGAGATAATTCCACTCTATAAATTTTTCTAACCTTCCGGCCACTTCCACGTATGCAGTTGAATGCACCTGAGTCACCTGAGTGCAATTTCATTAGCGACAATGGGCAATGTTTCTGTAGAAATTCTCGGAATAACAGCGGTTATGCGTTCTTCTAAATTGTTCAAATTTTGGGGCTTTGTTGCATAAACTTTAGCTTTTATATAATCCCATTGACAGAAATCTATTCGGGATTACGTTAGGTTAGGTAACCGTGGAACCGAAGGAGTTGGTCCGCGTTTCTCAGTAAATTGATTAAAAATGTGCTGATTTAAGATCTGTCGGATTTCAAGTGTGAAATGAGGTAGAGTTTTGTCCTATTGAAAGATAATTTCATCGGGACATCTAAGTGTAACTGAGACGAGGCAAACTGCTGGAGCACTTCATAATTTTACCCCCTGATTGTTTATTCCGTCGTCCGTTAGCATTTGGGAAAAGAAAGACGGAGTGATTCCTTTGGTCGAGAGAGTACTACACCAAACCTTAAGTTTTGGTTATCTCGATCATGCTCACAATATGATATTGGGTTTTCAAGTGCTCAGATGTAGCAATTATGCCTGGTAACCTTTTTAGACATGTAAGGTTTGGCTTCATCGCTAAATCAGATACTGTCTACTACTGGCAGTGTCTAGAAGCAATGGATCGCGTTTAAAATGCTAAAACAAAAAGTCACACATTTCTACTCTTTGGTTTTGCCTAACATCGAGTAATTATCATATTTGGATTTTGTAAGGTTTAATTTCAATGCCCTTCTTGAACATTCGTTCAAAGGTAAAGTAACTTATACAGTATATACAGTTCCAAAGCTTCACGTTTGATGGATTTCGTCTGGTTGCACGGAAATTCGAGAATCTGGTACAAGAACTTATGCTAACATTCTTCTACTGGTGAACAACTTTCTCATGACCAGGTCTATCGCAGATAAACAACATTCTGGACGACAAGGTGTATCCGTGTAACGTGTTTAGGACTACCGCCCACCTGTGGGATCAATGCCGTATGGGAAGTGGGTATGTTGAAATAAGTGGGCATGCTGTTTGTAATATATTTGTTCTGGAAAATAAACATTTTCAACAAAATACGTCCAAAATTTATAAGTAACCTGTATATATATATATATATATATATCTATATATATATATATATATATATATATATATTATATTATAATATATATAAAGGTTATCTAATATTGTACAGTACCTATACATATAGGACTTACATTATATACCTAGTAAAAAGAGTGCGTATGCTTAGAACCCATCATTATTTGTACTTAATTTTACAACTTATCCATCCTTTTAACTTACTATAAATCACTCTGTATGTTGCGCATTATCTAAAAATATTGTCATATAACCCATTCTGCCAATAAAGCATATAATGTGCTTGCAAAATGATAGTGCTTGGCTGTGTGTGTACAGGAAGTCTTTTACTGGACCTATTTTTTATATATTGCTTATTACATCTCATTTGGATGTTCTTTATACATAAATAAAACAATAAATGAAATGAATGAGATAATAGTAACAATAATATTATTAATTATTATTATTATTATTATTATTATTATTATTATTATTATTGTTATCATCACTGTCAAATTATCAAAATTTCCATGCTTCAAATAAATTCGTCCATGACGTTATGACAGTTTTAATATAAAACTTTACTATGATTGCTGTCAATCACGGCATAAAGTGTTATTTCTAAATTTAGAACTTAGTCATATATATATATATATATATATATATATAATATATATATCTATATATATATATATTATATATATATATATTGCCGTATCTAGAATATATATTTAATATTCTCCATGGAGTATAAAACTACATACTTTATACCACATAAATACCCATATATGTCGTACAACATGGCCAACATAATGTAAGTTATGCGTCACAGGGATTTAGATACATCGCTCAGGCTGACTTTCATATTTTTGCGCGCGTCTTAGCAACACCAACTTTCCCATTTCATAAATTAATTTTGGTAAATGCATATCAGAAAAGTATTAATAAAAATCTATGCAAAGTAATATTTATTTCAAAATTATAAAAGTCGGCCCCCAAAATTTTATTTTTCTAATGATGCAAATTTCAATTTCAAATTCTAAAAATCACCTCTTTGAGAGTATCTTAAATTTTTTTTCGCTAATTGTAGCTGTACAGTAATTTTGAGGTAAACTCGGTTCCCGTTAGTCAACGAAATTCCCTACACTGCTCGCCTGATCTGACGCCTCATAGTTCTTAAAAACTGCTTATGGTTGTTAAAAATTTGTTCCATCAACAAATTCTTACAACCCAAATTTCAAAGTATAAATTCTAATAAAATTAGATTATTTTTTTATACAAGAAGGAGGGGCCAAGGGCGAATGCCCGCAAAAACGCGCCTCCTATAAAGAAGAAGGGGAGTTGAAGTCAAGATTCAGAATGACGCCATTTTGTTTTCTTTTTTAATTTTGAAAAAATTGTATAGTGTATAAGGTGCATGTATGTGTGGTAAGAAATAGAAGGAGAAATGTGTGTTTGAGAGCAAGCTGAATTGCTCACAGGGTAGATGAGACAGAAAAAGATCAGCTAAGGAGGACAGTGACAGCAGAAACGGGCGTTCCAGCACTCCCTGTCTTCTGCCTAACGTCCCTCCGGAGTACTTCCCTCGTCGATTGGTGTCTACAATCTCCTCCTCCTCCAAGCTACTACAGAATTCTTTTGGTTACCCCTCCAGTACACTTCTCACAAAAAAACAACAGCAGCAGCAGTTCTCGAAATGATTAAACGTCCATCCTGAAATCCCAAGCAAATTATCTTGTAGAAAATCTAGCAAACGTAAACGCACAGCATCGCTGTTTAAGATAATGAAATTAACGTTTGAGCAGTTAAAGTCCTCGACAATAATTGATCCCTTATACGTAAGTATCCTAATTAAAATGTTATACATTTCAACGTCTAATTCTACTCCTTGTGAAGGAGACCTATATACAACCCCTAAAATTAAAGACTAAGCTATTAGCGCTAATTTCTGAAATAATTATATCTAACTGGTCACTAGCATTAACCGTCTTTTGAACTGGGCAAAGATTTTCTTTAAAATATAAGCGTACACCCCCTCCCATTTTACCACTTCTATCCTTCTGTCCTTGGATCACCTGAAGATCAGGGCCCCCAGCCTTCTTTAGTTAGCTTTATAAGGCTAACTATGAAAATATCACGACCTAACCTAACCAGTCGTCAAGGGCGTACAGTTGACCTAACGATTGGTTAGGTTAAGTCGTGATATTTTCGTTAGTTAGCCTTATAAGGCTAACTAAAGAAGGTTAGGGGCCCTGATCTTCAGGTGATCCTAAATATTTACCCCACACTATTTTTTACAACTTCAGAATATGAGACTATTAGAAAGATTTTTTCTTATAGAATACACGATCTCAATGAACAATCCCAAATTTCTTTCAATAAGAGCTTCAGTAAACGTCTTCACAGCAGGCTGGCTGGAGGCCATTGTATACAATATACATATTTATATACCGGGTGATTACGAATGATCTTCCCGATTTTAAACATTTATTATGAAAAAACTAACAAAGCTACAGCGCAAAGCAAGATATACAAATAAAGAATATTTAAGGAAATTTTTATTTGTAATATTGAACACGTCAGAGATAGCCCTAAAGTTAACGTGTTTTGTGCTCTTACCGCTGAGAAGGTGTACGGTCCATTCTTCTTTGCTGAACAAACAATTATCGGTATCACTTACCGCGATATGCTACAGCTGTGGCTGATGCCCCAGCTGCTAGAGGACAAAGCTGATGTGTGGTTTCAGCAGGATGGTGCGCTACCCATTTACACAATGAGGTTACAACATT
>JAJOZX010004318.1:117500-337500 GCA_023014485.1 Bathynomus jamesi | reverse complement strand
ACTGTGGATCGCTACATCATCTGGACGCCTATTATATAGGCGTCCAAATTATTATGGTAGTCAGTAATCTATGGTGGTTTTGGGGGATTAAGGATGTAAAAAAAATATTTGCTAAAATATAACATTTACATGAGAATCAATATTTAATAAATAGGCCTTTTGCCTTAAAAGAAGCTTTATTCTCTTTGGCATGTTTTTAAGAGAGGATTTAATGCAATCAAGGAGTTCATCGTCATGGAACCACGCTTTAATGAGGCACTCAATGAGTTGTATTTTCGTGAGCATGTCACCAATTCTTTTCTTCACAATTTTCCAAATATTCTCAATCGGGTTTATATCAGGACTCCTTTCCTAGCCATTTCATTGTGTTTGTTCCTTGACTATTCAAAAAATTCATTGAAGCCTTAGAGGTATAGCAAGGGCCCTCATCTTGCATGGAAATGTACTCTTCTTCCCAATATCACTCTCTGATTTGAGGTATTAACCTTTTGTTTATGATTTCAATATACTTTTTAGGGTTCATTATACCATCAACGATGTTATACCATCAACGATGTGTAATATGTTTGTACTCTTAGAGTATTATAAATAACTTCCCACACCATTACCCGAGTAAGATGTTTCACTCTTTGAATCACATAAGCTTCATGGAATTCTTCATTTTGTCATCTTCTGCCATACTGATGGGCAGCATTTGCAACTTGGAACGTTGATTCATCCAAAAAATACCATCTGATAAATGAGTTAATTTCAAATTTCGGAGAAAAAATATAATTTCTAAGAGGCATCCACAATTTGCATAAAAAAATAAAAATGTTGAAAATAGAAGCCATTCCAGCATAATATTCTTAAGAAAATAATTATGACACTGAATACAAAGTTCCTAAGCCAATCATTTAGCTTGTTCTATAATTCACTCGACCAATTAAGGTGGTCTTTAGCCCAAATGTATCTTTTTTTTTCCTTAATGCAGCAGTCAATTTTCGTTTTACACATGCACGCCAAACGGGGAGACCCTCATCAAAGAAGCACCTGCCAACACTTCAGACGCTAATAGCACTTCCAGAACTTTTTAATTCACTGGTTTTTGCGTTGATGTCATTTTTCTTTCTTTTGAGGAAGGTCTCATTATTTTTATTGATACCATTGGCGTTATTTTTTTTATCTGACACATTTGCCGGAGCGTGCAGGAGAAGCATTTTGCCCCAGTCTCTCTTTTTGTTTTGAGAACTGAAGACGCGTATTGCTGGTTAGCACCTACAATTTTTGCTATTTCTGCTTGTGTATAACTAATATTGTTCAGAGAGGTTTAGTTTTGGCTTTTCGTATTTTGCTATTTCTGCTTGTGTATTGTTCAAGAGAGGTTTAGTTTTGGCTTTTCGAGAGTCAAATAAACTCTTTTACACATTTCAGAGTAAAATAGACCGTTTCAATTGTTGGATGCCCATCCAATATACCTTAAGTATATTGTTACTTTATGTTATTGTTACAAAAGACTAATGTGAGTGTTGTATTATAATTTATTTAAAATATATATAAAATTTGGCAAATTATCTTTTACTTTTATCCTCCAGGGTTCAAAGTAAAACAAACCACTTCAATTTTTGATTGCTCAACAATAAAAATCTAATTTATTTGAGAATTTCTCTCAGGAGTTTTGATTTGAAGAAATAAGGTTTATATATTTAGTGTGGTATAAAAATAAATCTCTGATACAGTATTAAACAGTGTAAGAATGGACAATACTCGTAACTGTTGCTAACATTGTACTACACTGTAGATGTTAATCATTAATAAGATCTTCCATTGTTACAAGGTGGTTCAATTTTGGTCCAATTAATTGAGAAATAAATTTGAATGTGGGCTTAAGTAAAAGTTAAAAATTGGCAAGTATGTGTAAATTGTGAAATAAATTTAAGTTTTGTTTTAAAAGGATTCACTCAACTGATCTGTGTATCTATGTATTGGAGAAAATTATATTTAAATACATTGGCAGTAATTCAGTTTATTTTAACTATTTCTTGGATAAAAACATGCATATGATAGAATGAACTACAATATTTTACTTAGAAACTTAAGGCCAAGAAAGCTCCTTTCTACATATTAAACATATTGAAATTTTTATTTTAACACGCAACAGAAAATAGAATATAAAGACAGAACAGATCACCTCTTTAATAATTTGAAAATTTGCATCTTGCATGTAGTAATGTTTGCTCAAATGATTCGCGCCGTAAATTCACGGACAAGTATCCATATTAGCTAAAGGGAGCATGAAGGACCATGATTAAGTCTTACAATTGTCATACTAAAATTAATCCTGGATGGAATGATATTATTGCCCCTCTGAAGAGAGAATCAAAAGACACTTGTGGTTTATGGTACATCTATGAAAGATCCAGCATAGGACTGGTTACGTGAATATGTGTAGAAGTAGGGGTCAATATAAAGCAGTTATAAGGTTGGTTCTTCCATCGTCAAGCTATTTCCTCTTTCTGTTTAACCTTTCTTAATAATGTGGGAAGGGTTAATCTTAATATGGGACTGCAATGAAACATCTGTAGGAGGTTACAAGGAAAATACCTGGACTTCAGTTCCTGAAATTAAGAGTCTGATTAAATAGTTAAAAATTGGTTCTACCTCAGGAGTAGATGACCAATCATATGAATACTTAAAATATGCCATTATATGGGGAGTCTGCATACCTCATTGCTTTTCTCAGCCATACTTAGTCATAGTTATATTCCTGCAGAGTTTATGAAGATTATATATATATATATAGATATATTGCCCCTTGTCAAAAATAAATATGGGGACATTCTATCCAGTAATAATTACATGCTTATTGCTATCAACTCTTTTTTTTTCTCGAAGCTAATATAGACTTTTACTATGCCAATTATATGATTGGAAATGGACATCTCCTAATCAGTTTGGTTTTAAAGGGTCCCACTCAACTGATCTGTGTATCTATGTATTGAAGGAAATTATATTTAAATACATATCAAAACATGGGTCATACAGACAGACAATCAAATGTTTTTTTCTTGCATCAATGATATAAAATGTAGTTGAATTAAAGTTGATAGCACCTGGACAAGTATTTTAATAAACTGAAGTAAGCAACTTTAGGTTTGGAGAGCGTCCGTATGGGAGACTATCCTCAAGGTCTATTTGACCTTCAGTCTCTGTAATTACAGGAGAGAAAATCATGATTTTGTACCATTCAACTCTTCTGCAGCTGCATCACTTCATTTGTAAGACTTGGATATCAGTGTACTTGGCTTCTTATTTTCAGGATATTATATATATATTATGATGCAAACCCACAAGGAAAAGGAAAAATTATCCAAGGTCTTTCGTGTATTCAACAGTACACCTCGTCAGTACAGTACACCTCGTCTCCTCTTATATATATATATATATATATATATATATATATTAGTGATGTAGGTCACATCCGCATCCGCATCCGCGGAACATCCGCCATTTTCTCGCATCCGCGTCCGCATCCGCACTTTGGACTGCGGATGTCGTGCGGATGTGGACCGTTGAGATAAAACGTCATTAATAAGCGGAAATTATCAAATTCTACTATATTAATAGAACTAGTTCATTGTGCGCAAAAGTGATGCAAGCGACAAGACGAGAGGCTGTTCTTGTATGAAGTTACTCTCTTGCAACCTACTTAGATCCACGTTACAAAGCTAAGTTATTTTCACCTAGTACATAGAACGAGTTAATCATCACTTGGCAAAGCAGTTGAAGAGCTTCAATCTCTTGAATCTGTCGCTTCGCCACCCACCAAAAGAATAAAAGTTTCAGTGACAGAACCAACACCTTCAACAAGCAAATCTATCACAGAATCTGTCTCTCAGTTTCTTGAGTCAAGCAGCAATGACGAGACCTACGCGATGTCAAAAGATGTAGTAAAAATGATCGAGAGCTATCACCAAGAAAAACGCCTGGCTGCATGTGACAATCCTATTAGTTGATGGAAAAATACGCAGAATATCTATCCATACTTGAGTAAACTTGCAAGGAAACATTTAGCCTGTCCTCCAACAAACGTACCAAGCGAGAGATTATTTAGCAGTGCTGGATTAATATATGATGAAAAGAGAAACAGACTGGCAGCAGAAAGGCAGAAAAATTAATGTTCCTTAAGCATAACCTTCCTATAATTAAGTTTGAACATTAAACGATAAACATCTTAGTTTACTTTATTTTAATTACTCATTTATAAATATGCCTAATAAAACTTTAAACTTAATATAAATAGTTATCAAGCTAATTAAAGATCTCTTTCTATAAGGGTGGAGGTTGGGGAAAGAGGTCGGTGGGGTGCATTTGAGTTTGGGTTCACGTCCCGCATTCTGGTAACACAATTATGGTTTCTAATTGTGGCTGAAACTCAACAAAATATAACGAATTTATTTGCAGACGAATTCACTGATTGATTTCTATATTAGTTAGATGCTTGATATTATTTATATGTTCAGAGAAAAGTACAGCAATTATTGTACAATTAATCAATTATACTACATTATAGCTACAGCGCTCTCTATATAATAACTTATTACATACGTTAAACACAACAAATCTCGAATATATACTAAAAAATAACGAAAATGTAGACATCCGCATCCGCGGATGTTGAAATCAAACATCCTCATCCGCATCCGCATCCGCGGATGTGAAAAAAATGACATCCGCTACATATATATTATATATATATATATATATATATATATATAAGGAGAAAAATTATGCATGAGAGAGCTTTGTTTTCCGTCATGCACAAATAAACGCGGGGAACAGCTGGGTGGGACTGTCTATAGGACGCGGGCGGTCGGGCGGGCGTGGATAGTACGACGGCGAGTGCGCTGGCGGCAGTTGGTGGCTGATGGGCGGGGTGTTTCCGGGATTCAGATGTTGCTTTAGGGAATCCTGAGAGGCTACGGAAGCTCTTTCATCAAGATGAAAATCATTGAATTGGTAAAAGATTTATTTTGAACATTATATATATATATATATATATATATATATATATATATATATATACACACACACACCACACACACACACACACACACAGTATATGATGAAGATGGATATTTAATTTCTTGACGCAAAGAACACAAAGAGTGGTGGTAAATGGAGTCAAATCGGAAGTAGAGAGCTCCGTCCCACAAGGGACAGTACTAGCTCCCTTGCTGTTCATAATAATGATTGCAGATATTGATGCAGATATCAATGACAGTATTGTATCATGTTTCGCTGATGACACAAAGATATGCAAGGAAATATTGAACGAAGGTGACATAGAAAGATTACAAAACGACATTGAAGCATTATTCCAGTGGGCAGAAGACAACAATATGAAGTTCAACGAAGAAAAATTCCAACTTCTAAGATATGGTAATAACAAGGAGTTACAGAAAAAAGGGTACAAAACTCTGCAAGCCAAACAGATAACGCCAAATCCACAAGTCAGGGATCTTGGAGTAATAATGTCGTCGGATGCGGAATTCAGAGAGCACTATAACATCAAAATTAAAACGGCTAGAAAAATAATGTGAATCATCTGGAGGAACTTCCGCAGCAGAAAAGCAAACATCATGATCAAATTATGGAAGAGTCTAGTCCTACCAATAATTGAGTATTGCTCAGTACTCACAAGCCCATACAGAAAACGAGACATTCGAACATTGAAGCTATACAAAGGACTTTTACATTTAAGATAGAAGAAACGGAAGGAGAAGACTATTGGTCTCGACTACAATCACTGAAACTCTACTCTCTTGAAAGAAGGCGCGAGTGGTACACAATAATATACATATGGAAAATACTTGAGGGCTTTGTCCCCTAACCTTAGAAATGAAACAGAAACGAACTGGAATGAGAGAAGAGGCAGATTTTGTACGGTCCCAGCTGCGATGGGACAAAGGGCCATGAAAACGAGGATGGAAAATACCCTCAGAATAAGAGGCCCAAAGCTTTTCAATGTGCTACCAAAAGAAGTGAGGAATCTCCAGCACATCGACCTGAATAACTTCAAGAACCAGCTGAACAGATTCCTGTGCAAAGTCCCTGACCAGCCATGTGTATCTGGCTACGAGGGCAGGAGGAGATCAGACAGCAATTCCCTCATTCACCAAATCCCGAAAATGAGGCGAGATGCTGCATGCTGCAGAGGGGTCGACCGTAGGTCGATCCTGAACTGTCGTTCGAACTCGCCTAAAGCCTAAAGTGCGTAAGTATATGTATGTTTTTTATACACGCGAAGAATGTATCAACGTTCCCTCTCGATCACTGAATTTAAGCGATTTGAAGTCTGAAGAGTATCTATATAGACACGGTCCTCGGTGAACTCTGTGTGTGTGTGTGTGTGTGTGTGTCTACTTCCACCTTGCTGGAAGTAGCTGACCTTCGGGGATAGTGATGGGGGAAATAATAATATTCACCACTGACCGACTTCCTACTGGGAAAATAATAATAATAATGATAATACTAACATATGTTCGGAGAGAGAGAGAGTTACAAGGAGTTACAAGGAAAAGAAGTACTTCAGAAGGCCTTGGAGCCCATACCAAGGAGGTACCAATGACAACGGGTGCCAGGGAAAATTTTCTACACACTCAAATAGTGTGCAAGATTTGGTCTAACCTTTTCTTGAAATGATCCACAGAGGAACTGTTCACAACTTCTGAAGGTAAACTGTTCCACGTGTCACAGATCTTATACGTAAAGTAATTCCCACACACTAGTCCTAAACCGTTTCAAATCCAACTTCCAACCATTGTTGCGAGTTGGGTTATCATTTAAACTAAACATGCTTCTAAAATCGACATCGTTGAACCCGCGTAAGAACTTGAAAACCGCGATGAGTTGACCGCGCGGCCTCCGAGTTTCCAGTGAAAACAAGTTCAGGGCGCGTAACCGTCGATTGTAGCTCATATGCCAACGGAAGGGATTAACTTTGTGGCCCTCGCCTGCACTCACTCCAGCCTCTCAATATCTTTCCTGAGGGAGGGCGACCAGAACTGCACAGCATACTCCAGGTGCGGCCGAACCAGGGAATTGTACAGAGAGAGCACAATCTCCTTGTTCCGAAACTGAAATTGCCTCCTGATATAACCTAACAGCTTCTGGGCTTTCTTTTCCACCTCTACGCACTGTTTGGTAAACTTAAGGTCGCTGCTAATTAGCACACCCAAGTCCTTTTCCAAATCAGTGGCCTCGATATTACTCCCCAACATCGAGTAGTCCGACTTGGGATTGGCGTAGTCATGTGCATCTCCTTGCATTTGCCATTTCTCGGACCACTCTCCTATCCTACCTAGGTCCGCACGCAGTTGCTCGATCGCCCCCGGCGTCCCAACATTGGCCCCAAGCTTGGTGTCATCAGCGAATTTGGCGATCCTACTGACCATGCCACCGTCGATATCATTTATGTAAATGATAAACAACAGTGGCCCCAAAACGGAACCCTGAGGAACCCCGCTAGTGACCGAGGCCCAACCTGAACTAGCCCCTTTAATTACAACCCTCTGCCGCCTATTCTTCAGCCAGTTTTCAATCCACCTACCTACTTCCCCACCGATACCCAGCGAGAGAGAGAGAATTTATTACATTATATTTACTGATTCGTTTTGTGTATTGACCCCTTCTCTGGGTATGGAATACATTTACACAGCTGTGATTAGAGAGATAAAACGAAGAATGCTTAGTGGGTTAAGCTACGGCCACAAAATGCAATTGGGGAGAGGGGGTGCGGGTAGAAACCACTAGGCAATATACCTCGTTTAAGTCTAGGTTTCTTGTGTTGGTCTCTCTACACACGTAGGTCAAGCTGGTGGCCCTGCCTCTAGACCTGGCTTGGTGGAAGAGCGAGTTTCTCTCGCGCTCTGCACTGCATATAGCCAATATATATATATATATATATTGGCTGTAGAAGGGTTCTACCATAGGATAGGTGAGGTTGTCTACTTTGAATTTTTTTTATCTATTAAAACGGTGCCCGCCAAAGTTCATAGTATGACGTTTTATATATATATATAATATACGAGGAGTGATCAAAAACTATCGATACTTTTATTGCTACGGACAAATGAATGCAAATAAGAAATAACCGTTTACATATGTGAGTCTTCCTGCCCTCTGGCGTCTGCAGTCTGAAGCAAAATCTGCTACCATGAGTCAGTAGTTGGTTGGAGCGCTTAAAGGGACGGTGTGTTTTGGCAGTACGTCTAAATCTCGGAAATGGAGCAACGCGCGTGCTTTACATTTTGTGCCAAACTTGGAAAATCTGCATCGGAAACGAACCAAATGATTAAAACAGCTTTTGGAAATGATGCTCTCAGTGTAGCTAACGTTTACAAATGGCACAAAAAGTTTAAAAATGGAGAAACATTTGCTCGTACCAGAAATCGAATCTGTTGAGACATTTTCATCCGTACGAGAAGTGGAAGGGCGGCCACTATGTTCCTTGTCTTCAAGCGATGTTCCTCCATTTTTAAACTTTTTGTGCCATTTGTAAACGTTAGCTACACTGAGAGCGTCATTTCCAAAAGCTGCTTTAATTATTTCGTTCGTCTCCGATGCAGATTTTCCAAGTTTAGCGCAAAACTTAATGCACGCGCGTTGCTCCATTTCCGAGATTTAAACGTACTGCAAAAACACACCCTCCCTTTAAGCGCTCCAACCAACTACTGATCATGGTAACAGATTTTACTTCAGACTGCAGACGCCAGAGGGCAGGAAGACTCACATATGTAAACGGTTATTTCTTATTTGCATTCATTTGTCCGTAGCAACAAAATTATCGATACTTTTTGATCACTCCTCGTATATATATATATATATATATATATATATCAGATGATGATGTGTTGTGTGAGAGTAGGTGAGGTTAGGTTATTCTTGGGGTAGTGTGAAAAATGATGCTTGCCTTTAGGTTGGGTTAGGTTACTATATTCTATAGGTTAGGTAAGGTTAGGTTACAAATTTTCTACTTTTTGGGGGCTAGCACCCCTCCACTCCACCCCATCCCCCATTACCCCTACCGCTTTTCCCACTCTTTGTTTTTGCCCCATACTACTTGTGCTGAGAAAATTTATCCCCCAGTCCTCTTTCACTATCTTTCACAAATTACGAGTCTAAACTGAGAAAAAGTGAACTCGAACCCATATAAGTAATTTAACAATGTAATTAAGCTATCATAAATATATGACCGGAAGTGACCGTCGTAAACAACCATAAAGATAAACCATATTTAGGAGTCAGGTGTATAAATTTGGGTCATATGTGCCCATTTTTTCTGATTAGTGATATACTGTATTATCCTTTTATCGCAGAACTTCTCATTCTCTTCTTGTTATGAGGTAGTAGAGATATGAATTAGTTTTGAAAAATTACAAAAATATGAATTACAAAAAGTTATAAAAATTGATTTAGAATGAGGTTACCATAATACTTTGGCCACCCCTGCGACCGTTCTTTGGTGACCAATTGATGTGCTTGGCTGTACTGCTCTGATGGAGAGAGCTTTACTGCCCAGCTGGCTGCCAGGTCAGCGTAAAGTCTCGGGCGTAGCCTCTGGGTCTGGTGGGATATCCCTTGAACACTGGATTCCAAGAGTCTGGCCGCTTGTGAGTGACTAGTAAGACTTAGTAAGGGGCTGCATCTCGCTGTCGCTCCTGGCGGGAAATCCGTGACGCCTGCGTCGCGAGTGTTTGTCAGTTGGTAGCTGCGACACGTTTGGGACTGTCCGGCCCTGGGGACCTTTGGTCGGTGCGGCAGCAGCGAGAGGTGTAGTCTTCTGGAAGGGATGAACGTCACTTGCAAATAGGTGGATGCGTCTACGCGCGGGAAGAATTCACCTCCCCCCCCCTCCTTTTTTATATACTGGTCAGAACGTTTTTGATAGTTTTCATTGCGAGAACGCTTTATCTTATTCAGAGTATTCAGAGTTCGAAAAAAAAAAAGTTACAATGACTGGACCGCAGAAACTGAAGGCTGAATGTGCGAGGTGTGAAGTAAACCAGTGGTGACGAACTTCAAAGAAGCCTGCTTCGCGAAATCAACCACTCCAGCATGTGCCGCTTTTGCGAACTCATGCGATTTTACGAGAAGCTAGAGGAGAGGGTCCGGCGGCTCGAGTCGTCCAGACCGGCTGTTGGAGGTGCGGCGGTCACTGATGCGGCTGCGCCCTCCACCCCGGAGCTCATTGATAGGATAGCTGCTATGGAAAGGCGGTCCAGCGATGGACTGGACAGGCTCGGGACCGCGGAGAAAGGGTAGAGGTGCAACCGGGGGCTAGGTACAAAATCAGTGTGGAATCGCCAGCGACCCACGTGGAATGCACGGAACCGCGGCGCAAGGTGGAGGGCGTAAAGAAGGGGCTGATAGAGAAGGGTGGGAAGGGGTCGATAAAGAAAAAGGGTGGGAAGGGGCCTACTATGGCCCAAAGAAACCAAATGTAGCTGCCGGTCGGGGTGGGTCGGGTGGTGTAACTGCGTCTATGGTGGCGACGGGTATCGAAAGGTCTCGGGCAAGAAGGCTGCGAAGCCGAAGCCTGAGACCCCAGTTGCCCCTGTCAGGACCTCCAACCGCTTTAGTCTTCTGTGCTCGAGGAGGAAGACACCGTTTTGATTGGGGACTCGCAGATCAGGGGCCAGGAGAAGTACTTTGCTTCTGCAAACCGGGACGGGAGGAAGGTAAGGTGCTTACCTGGGCGGGGAACGGCGCACTTAAGGAAGGAGGTAGAGAAGGTGCGCGTGGCTAGTCGGAGGACTGCGATCGTTGTCCACGCTGGTGGCAACGACCTGTTCCTCAAAGGCGGTAGGGTAGGTCTTACAGAAGGGATCATCACCGAGATCATGTCTCTTGCGGATGATCTAAAACTGAAGACAGACAGGGGAATGTTAATGGGTATTTTACCGCGAATGAATGCCAGTGACCACGCGCTCAGTAAGGTCATTGGCATCAACGAGAGGGTGCAAGACTTGTGCGTCCCGCTGGGCTTGAGGTTTATTGACCCCTTCGACGCATTTTCGGGTAGGTGGGACCTTTACCAGAGGGATGGTGTCCACCTCAATAACAAGGGTAAAGGTGTGCTAGCGCGCTGCTCGACCGGCACCTATACAGAATGGTGAGGTCGAGTCCGGGAGAGATGATGGGGCCCCACCGGGGAGAGATGATGGGGCCCCACCGGGGAGAGATGATGATGAGCCGGAGGCGGACGTACCTTCAACTGAAGGGTGCGTCCAGGGACAGGTGGGTGACCCTCCTTCTACGTTGGAGGGGGCTCAGGCTCCTGCGGAAGTTGCCCCCTCGTTAGTGAGGGGTCGTGCTAGGGGGCGGTCAGAATAGGGAAGGCTCCCTCCGTGCAATGCTTTTTAATGCTAGGTCGATTAGGAACAAGTTTTGCGAGCTACGGGCGCTCTTAGCATCAGAATACCAGGATATCGTTGCTATCACCGAGTCCTGGATTCATACTGATCGTAGGGACTACGTTGGGGAGTTCGAAATTCCCGGGTATAGAATGTTTCGCAAAGACCGCACCCGTGGGGAGGGGGTGGGGTACTAATATACGTGAGGGACACGTTGAGTCCGGTTGACTGCCAGTTCCGGTCGGAACGGGAGCTGCTTGGCGTCGATCTGAATGTGGGAGGGACGAACTATAGGTTAATCTTGGTGTACAGACCTCCGCTGTACACCGAATTCCGTAGCCTGCTAGGGGATAGGGTGTGTGTAGTTTTAGGAGACTTCAACTGTCGTGGCATAAAGTGGGAAGACAGGACTGCTGATGCTGAAGGGAGGAGGCTAGTTGACTTTGCTGATGAGAACTTCCTCACTCAGTGGGTCAATGAGCCTACACGAGGCGAAAGCGTTCTAGACTTAGTATTCACGACCGAAGACAACCTCGTCACTGGCCTCACCGTTGACGAATCGTTGTGCGGGAGTGATCACGGTCTGATTAGGTTCCGTGTGTGTCCCTCGGGTGAAGCGTAGTAACTCGAGAGGCAGTAAGCTCGATCTACGGCGGGCGGACTTTGTTAGCCTCTGGAATAGCGTAGGTGAGATGGGGTTAGAGGTCGGCGGCGATGTTGAGGGAGTGTGGAGTGCATTCCGGGACGAGTTTATGGTGCTGCAGTCTCCTGCCATACCCTCAAAACTGGTCAACCCTGCTTCAACGCAGCCTAAGTGGTTCAGTCGAGACATCGCTTCGGCTATCCGAAATAGGAAAGTAGCGTATAGGAGGACGAAGGCCAATCGTTCCCATGAGAACACTGAAGCGTATGTCCGCCTGTGTAGGGAAGTGAAGGCGAAGGTTAGGCTAGCGAAACGTAACCAAGAACTACGGGTGGCAAGCCTCTGCAAGGGGAACCCTAAGGAGTTCTTCAGTTATGTTAATAGTACAAAGCCCATTAGAAGCGGGCCTCCGACGCGGACATCGCTAACGTACTTAATGAGTACTTTGCGGGAGTGTTCACCAGGGAGGACACCCGCGTCATCCCCGAGCCAGGCGTCAGGCACGAAGGTGCTGGCCTGAATAGTGTTCGATGTACCGCGACAGTCGTTGCCGATAGAATAGACAAACTGAGCTCGTTTAAGGCTCCTGGGCCAGACCAGTTTCCCCCCAGAGTGTTGCGGGAGGTGCGCGACCAGGTGGCTCCCAACCTGGCTACAGTCTTCAACAAATCGTTGGAGACGGGCCAGGTGCCTGGTGACTGGAGGGAAGCCAATGTGACCCCTATCTTTAAGAAAGGGGATCACGAAAGTCCAGGGAACTATCGTCCCATTAGTCTCACTTCAGTTGTAGGTAAATTATTAGAGGGGATAATAGCGGATAGGATCGTTGACCATTTGGATTCGTACAAGCTGCTTGGGGACTCCCAACATGGGTTAGACGGCATAGGTCGTGTCTCACCAACTTGCTCGAGTTTTTCCACGTCATGTTGGGTGAGTATGATAAGAGTAGGGCGATTGATATACTTTATCTCAACTTTGAGAAAGCCTTTGATAAGGTACCTCACCGCCGGCTAATGGCGAAAGTCCGCGCTTGGGTATCGGTGGGAAGTAGGTAGGTGGATTGAAAACTGGCTGAAGAAGAGGCGGCAGTGGGTTGTAATTAAAGGGGCTAGTTCGGGTTGGGCCTCGGTCACTAGTGGGGTTCCTCAGGGTTCCGTTTTGGGGCCGCTGTTGTTTATCATTTACATAAATGATATAGACGGTGGCATCGTCAGTCGGATCGCCAAATTCGCTGATGACACGAAGCTTGGGGCCAATGTTGGGACGCCCGAAGCGATCGAGCAACTGCGTGCGGACCTAGGTAGGATAGGAGAGTGGTCCGAAAAATGGCAAATGCCGTTTAACTTGTGTAAATGCAAAGTGATGCACATTGGCTATGCCAATCCCAAGTCGGACTACTCGATGTTGAGGAGTAATATCGAGGCCACTGATTTGGAAAAGGACTTGGGTGTGCTAATTAGCAGCGACCTTAAGTTTACCAAACAGTGCGTAGAGGTAGAAGAAAGCCCAGAAGCTGTTGGGTTATATCAGGAGGCAATTTCAGTTTCGGAACAAGGAGATTGTGCTCTCTCTGTACAATTCCTTGGTTCGGCCGCACCTGGAGTATGCAGTGCAGTTCTGGTCGCCCACCCTCAGGAAAGATATTGAGAGGCTGGAGCGAGTGCAGGCGAGGGCCACAAAGTTAATCCTTTCCGTTAGGCATATGGGCTACAATCGACGGTTACGCGCCCTGAACTTGTTTTCGCTGGAAACTCGGAGGCTGCGTGGTCAACTCATCGAGGTTTTCAAGCTCTTACGCGGGTTCAACGATGTCGATTTTAGAAGCATGTTTAGTTTAAATGATAACCCAACTCGCAAGAATGGTTGGAAGTTGGATTTGAAACGGTTTAGGACTAGTGTGTGTGGGAATTACTTTACGTATAAGATCTGTGACACGTGGAACAGGTTACCTTCAGAAGTTTTGAACAGTTCCTCTGTGGATCACTTCAAGAAAAGGTTAGACCAAATCTTGCACACTATTTGAGGGTGTAGAAAATTTTCCCTGGCACCCGTTGCCATTGGTACCTCTTCGGTATGGGCCGCAAGGCCTTTTGAGGTACTTCTTTTCCTTGTAACTCCTTGTAACTCTCTCTTACAGATATCCGTGGTTTACCTGTACAGTTATAGGAAGCTTCAAACTGTATAGTATAGCTTCACACTTGATATAGAAGAGTCTAGAATCGGGACAATGAAACCGCTGAAGATTTTCTCTAAACTTTATATTCTTTGAAAAGAAATAAATAACGAAAAATCTAAAAAAGATTTGAAAAAGATTAAATTATGAAATGAAAATAAGAGCAAATAAGAATTAAATAAGACAGCCTTTTCTCGAGAGTAAAAGCAGGCTTCTAAAAAGTAGCTTTCCAAAAATTGTAACTTCCTTAATTTTCTCTCTTCGGAGTATTGCAGTGCGTGCTATTTGTAGCCCAAAGGGATTTACCGACGTACCTTTTTGAGAGCCCAGGAGATAAGGCAAGGCAGGCAGCGCGAAACCAGACCAAAAAAAAAAAATAAATAAGAACGAAATCAAAGAAGAAAAAGAAAAAAAAAGGTTGCCTATAATTAAGTAGCCCAAGAACAAAATATAGCCCAAATTTAGCAGCCCACTAAGAAAGTAGCTCAAAATATAGCCCAAGCAAAAGGTATCCCAACAGAGAAAAGAGGTAAAAAGGTAAAAGCTCGAAAACTCGTATAGTCATTTGTCATGATAATAAAGAACATTTGTAGGAAAGAGATAATCTAAAAGTTTGAAGATGTAATTAGAGCTGGAAAAAGAGTTTATTCTTTTGTTCGCGTTATATATCTGCAGTCGGTTCTTTTTGCAGCCGCTATTAAGGAAATTATGAACGCGCTTAATAACATTCATAATTACGTTTCGTATCTGATTACAAGATGCTTCAGGAATGTAAAGTTTTAATCATTATGTGCAGAGACCTATTCTTTATATATACATATATCTATCTACATCTCTCTCTCTCTCTCTATATATATATATATATATATATGAAAATTCTAAAATTCATCATATATATATATATATATATATATATAAAATATATATATATATATATATATATATATATATAGATAGATAGAGAGAGAGAGAGAGAGAGAGAGAGAGAGAGAGAGAGAGAGAGAGAGAGTTGACAAAAGTAAATAGACACCTGATTTTTTTTTTCATAGTTTTTGATTTGATAAAAAGCCAATAAATACTAATAGCTTTATTGGATCAGTAGCTCTAGAATCGTGAAGCTTTCCTCTTTGCTTTGCATTATGTAAAGCTGACACATTTTCTGGCATTCCATTGATGAGCTTTGCCTTTTGTTCTTCAGGACAATAACCGTGGTGTTTATTTACTTTTGTGAACCTTTCGTATATACAGTGTGTGTGTATATATATATATATATATATATATATATATATATATATATATATATGAAAAGTGAGAATTGGACAGACATATTCTATGAAAAAGTTTTAATTAAAATGCTTGCAATTTTATGACTGATCATTTTTAAAATCAAAGTACATCATATTTCATGAATAGCACAAATAGAGAAAATAATTTTGAATTCACAAAACTCCATTTATACGTTCAGTTCCGGTGAAATTAGTATTTTTTTTGAACGCACATACGTACATAATGCGAACGCACGCGTATGCATCTCTGAATATTTACGTACAAAATACCAGAAGCCAATTCTGGTTATTTCCCAGAAGGCTTACGAACTAACGACGCCATGTTTTCAGTGCCAGACTCCCTTAAACCATCCGTCTAAGCTGGCTCATCTCGTTCGTCTTACCTTTAAAGAAAGTTGAACGAGCGGATGTTTGTCAGATTCATTTGAGTAACTTCAACGTCTTGGTTTTAGAACTGTGAAAAAGGATGTGTATAAATCCATAGACTTCTTATCGTACTGAGGGCTTCCTTCGATCCTCCTTTATGAAGCGAAGGAAAAGCATGACAAATAGGCGTACAATGCCGTACTGAATTTTAGATTCTTTGCGATCGATTTTCAGTTCTTATAAACAGAATTTATAGTGTTCATTTCAATGCGTGTTTGAGCTCAAATTATTAGTCAGAATTTTTTTTTTTAACACTATATTCTTGCACGCGCAGAATATTTTGAAATTTGTGTAAAAAAAAAACTTTCCCGCAGTCAATCTATCTACTTATTTATTTATCTAGTTATCTATTATACAAATATGCAGCGTGTACTTCACGAATTCATTATCAACATGTTATCAATGCTGGGTATTAAGAGTACTACATGGAGGCCTTGTTCATTTGTTAATTGTCCAGTTTTCAATCTTGTCCGAATCAAAATCCGAAACAACTGATTGTATCTTGTACGCTAACGAGAAGCCGGTTTGTTACCTGCATTTAAATAAAAAGAAAATACAGTGTATGGTGTATATAGGTATCAAATACAATGCGGTTTTCATGTAAAATCTGTACCGCAAATACATTAAAAAAACATGTATAACGTCTGTGTATATATATATATATAGGGTGATCCAGAGAAATGGGACCCAAAAAAAACCCCTGTAACTCTTAAAGTATAAGTCCTTTTATAAAATCATACGCATCATTCGAAAGAGGATAGTTACAAGTTTGTACAGGATTGTATAGGTTTTGACAATACAAGACAAGATAAGATACAAACAAAATAAAAGTGTTAGTTAAAACTAACCCTTCAAGATGACTGCATGGACTGTGGAACAGCTGCGTTTCATAACTGAGCAATATTATGAGCATGGAAGAAGTGTAGTTTCGGCTCAAAGATCTTTCAAGACAAATTTTCAGATGTCAAAATCATCTTCTAAGAAAGTAATCCGTCGGTGTGTCAGAAATTTTACCCTAACTGGCAGCATTGGAAAAAGAAAACCAACTGGAAGAGTGCGCACAGCAAGGATAGACGAGATCATTAACAGAACTCATGAAATTGTACAGGATAATCCTAACATAAGCATCAGACGTGCTTCTCAGCTGTTAGGAGTTGGATATGGAACAACACAACGTATATTCAAGCAAAATTTAATGCTCTTTCCATATAAAATTCAAACAGTGCAACAACTAAACGATGGAGATTTCGCACGAAGACGACAATTCTGTCAATGGATCCAACAGAAGGTAAATGACACCACCAATTTCTGACACACCGACGGATCACTTTCTTAGAAGGAGATTTTGACATCTGAAAATTTGTCTTGAAAGATCTTTGAGCTAAAACTACACTTCTTCCATGCTCATAATATTGCTCAGTTATGAAACGCAGCTGTTCCACAGTCCATGCAGTCATCTTGAAGGGTTAGTTTTAACTAACACATTTATTTTGTTTTGTATCTTATCTTGTCTTGTATTGTCAAAACCTATACAATCCTGTACAAACTTGTAACTATCCTCTTTCGAATGATGCGTATGATTTTATAAAAGGACTTATACTTTAAGAGTTACAGGGGTTTCTTTTGGGTCCCATTTCTCTGGATCACCCTTTATATATATATATACGGGGTGTTCAAAAAGAAACGCAACCCATTAGAAAATATATATCATTGTAACCCTAACACTTTTCTTTTTGAATTGCATTTCGTTTTGAACACCCTGTATATATATATATATATATATATATATATATATATATATATATATATGGTGTGTGGGTGTGCGTGTGTGTGGGTGTGCGTGCGCGCGCGCGCTTTCAATGTAAAAACGAAAAGTGTGTCATACTGAGGAATGGATTTCGTAAATACATCATCCAACTTTAATTTGCCGTAATACACGCAAACTTACATTCGATGCTCATTTAATAGTCGAGAGTAAATACGAAGACATTACGTACGTTTGCCATCGCTCGATATATGCTCGTATATATAGAAGGCTTGAAGTCCTTATTAATATCACTCTTATGTACACAGTATATAGTGACATTACGAACACATTATTTCAATCACTCGTTATGGTATGTAATATTAAAATGCAAATGTTGCACGCATCGATTTTCTCTCTCTCTCTCTCTCTCTCTCTCTCTCTCTCTCTCTCTCTCTCTCTCTCTCTCTCTCTATATATATATATATATATATATATATATATATATATATATATATATATTAGGGTTGTCCTTTTTTTTAATAATGAGGTTTTAACTTTTCATACAAAATTTACATTCAGTTCAAGTAATACTCAGAGATTGCTCAGTGGTTTAATTTTTTTGGTATATATGAACATTGCTTAGTAATGCATCATCCATATTACAGTGTTATAGCTAAAGCCATTCAGGATTGCAACATTTTTTATGACAAGTGAAAGTGTCAGTTTTTCTTGGATTTTGAAGTGTTAATCGCTTTTGTGTCTTATTTCATAGTTTTGATTTTATGAAGACCAAAATGGGCAAATAAATTCGAAGCGCAAGAAATGTTTGAAGCGCTAAACCACTTGATGAAATAATGCAAAGAAGTTGTTTGCTCTCAAATTGACGACCGTTTGTCAACTTTTTCATTATCACGTGGTTAGGGGATAGACTACAGTATTCCTGAAGTTCTCTAAATAGCAATTGTAAATAAAGTAATGATGTTTAGGAACAAAGCGAAAATACCCACCACTTGGCAGTACAACAAGGTGTATGTTGGTCATGCACGGTGGAGTAGTACGAAAGATTGAAAAAGAATTAAAACAGGCGATCTGAAATTGAGAAAGAGAAGAAAAAGAAGGAAGATTTGATTGATAAACCACGTACGAATGCTTTACAAATTACTATAATTAATGAAGACAAGGGATTCATCATAATTCTACAAGTCACCGAACTGGAAAAAGGGATACATGTCATTAGTTTATAAAAATTATGCTCAAAGAGATGGAAATAGTCAACGACTAAAACACGGAATAACTCCAAATCATAAATCTAAAATGGTTGTTTTTCTCCAGTAATTTGTTTTTCAAACTAAAAAGCTGAACCAAGAGAAAAAAATGGACTCCAAAACACTATAAGAAAGGATGGTCATACCACAAGAATTTATATCATTTATGGATAATAAAATTACTTGACACAGAGATAATTTACCTGTGCGTCAGGTAATTTTAATATAAGTAGGGACTTTCGTAATGTAAGTAGGGGTGACTAGTTGACACACTTTCCAGTTTCAAATTTCTACAAGACGTGCACTAAATCCACATCTCCATTGGTTTGCTAGAAGAGTAGGTATCACAGCAGATCAAGCAAAATGTTTCTTCCTATTCAAAGTAAGAATCGTCCTCATTCTTGGACATCTTGCTCTTCTTCGTCCCGTTGTTCTCCTTTTTCTAGAAGTGTCAATGTGCCCAAAATCAGATGTATCTACCAACCCCAATCTCATTTTGAAACATAAGAATGTCCAAAGCAGAGAGCCACATTAAAGCCTATTTACCTAGTGTTCTCTCATGTAGAGTAAAGTTTGTACTTTCAGATAGTATAAGACTAGTTTCTGAGTATATATACACTAAGGGTTAGTAAGTTACAACCAAAATGAAAGTAAAATAAAACTTACAGTATTGCTTGCCAAAACAGAATTTAGCTCGTATAGCAAACTGAAGCATGGATCCGACCTCAATGAAACCACGTGGGCGACAGAAGATGGAGCAGGGAAGTGTATGACTTACTCGTATAAACGGCTGAGACATTACGATTGTATCAACCTACCGTACTGAGAGTTCCGGTCTCACCTATGTTCATTTAATTTTATAATAACTTGGAAAATCTTGTTATTATTGCACTTGCCTACAAATTCTATTAAAATTTTTGGATCACTTTAACATATTGCTTCACAGGAACCTCTCTTTAACATATTGCTTCCCAGTGTATATCACTTTAACATATTGCTTCCTAGTGTTAATCACTTTAACATATTGCTTCCCAAAAATAGACATTACACAACCAGTTACAGTTACAATAGGTTTTAATATTTAGAGATTAGCTAGTCGAGAAAATGTAAATTTATGGACAACTTAACTTATTATGCTTTGCCATTTTTTGTGAATGTAAAATATTTGGATCACCTGAAGATCAGGGCCCCCAGCCTTCTTTAGTTAGCCTTATAAGGCTAACTAACGAAAATATCACGACCTAACCTAACTAATCGTTAGGTCAACTGTACGCCCTTGACGATTGGTTAGGTTAGGTCATGATATTTTCGTTAGTTAGCCTAGATTACCAACCTCTTTCTAACCAAACAACCTTTCTCATTTTAACATATTGCTTCCCAGTGTTAATCACTTTAACATATTGCTTCCCAGGAGGGATCACTTTAACATATTGCTTCCCGAATGCTTTGGGAAGCAATATGTTAAAGTGATCCCAATTTTTATATAATATTTATAATGATTGAGTGATATTTATATTTTATTCTTTGAGGGATTTGTTTGTATACTTGACTGATGTTTATATTTTATTCTTTAAAGAATTCGTTCATATACTTGATTGATGTTTATATTTTATTCTTTGAAGAATTTGTTCGTATACTTGACTGATGTTTATATTTTATTCTTTGAAGAATTTGTTCGTATACTTGACTGATGTTATATTTCATTCTTTGAAGAATTCGTTCGTATACTTGACTGATGTTTATATTTTATTCTTTGAAGAATTCGTTCGTATACTTGACTGATATTTACATTTTATTCTTTGAAGAATTTGTTCGTATACTTGACTGATGTTATATTTTATTCTTTGAAGAATTCGTTCAAATACTTATTCTTTTATGAATTTATCAATTTATACTGAATTCAAAATTCCTTTATACAGTCAACATTTCACATATAACTTCTTATTGCAATATCTTCTTACTGCAGAAGAATAAAATGCTTTTTGTTTACTTGTTTGTTTAAACAATTTCAATAAATTAAAAAAAGCGTTTACGTAAAATATTAACAAAGTTTGGTTAAAAAAATTAATGATAATTTAAAAGTTTAATTTTTGAAGCAATTAAAAAAAAATATTGTGAAGCAAAATCGAAAAATTAATAATTCCATGAAATTTTTCAGAGCTCAAAAATAATCAGTGTTCAGAGTTTTTCATAAAAACTTTCAAAAAATATTCAGCTTATGTGCAGCGGGATGAATATTATACAGAAAAGAGCGCTTTATCCTATTACGAGCACTTCCCTCCCACAACCGATTTTCGATTTTTGCTTTGTATTCGTTTGAATAGGGAAAATAGAGTGGGCGGAGCCAAACAGCTAATGAATGTTTCTCTTTACGGAGGAGAAAGGGAGTGAACTCCGGGAGTCACTTGAGCCCAAGCAATTACGGAGTGGGTAGCTGGCACAACTTTACTGCCGCGGCGGTGGGAGTTGAACCCGGGCCTTCGTAATCAGAGTCTATTTGCCTCTAATCAACCTAGCTACGCTAGCTAATTAGGACATAATTAATTTTAAGGTGAAATCAATTCCTAATAAACAAATAATATTCCTAATTTTTGGCAGTTTCGGTGGGTGAACTGCAGCCATTCGTAGATTTAAAGTACGGACAAAGCTTCATTCAACCGATAGTGAAATATTACATTCACATTTCGCAGACACACTGACGGAACTGATGTCACACCACTTGAGCCAAGAGGGTCAGAAACTGGCACTGGGCTCAGGCTCAACTGATCCGGGTCATTGCGCTAACTCCTGAATTATTATTAACCAGCACTTTCGGGAATCGAATACCCCGACCTCAGTGTCTTCACTTCCCTAGCGTTCATAGCTAAATGGGTAACACCGTTTATATAAACGAAGTGAAATTACTGAGGTTGTGAGTTCAGACACCGATGATGTTGGTAAAAATAATACTGGAGTTAGACCAATGGAACGCATTAATTGTCCTGAGCGCTGTGCCAGTTTCTGGCCTTTCTGACTCATTACACTGTTCAACAATGATTTTGTCTCAGGAATATTTTGTCATTGTTATAAAGTTTTTAACGCTGATTACAAAAATGGTATCATTATTTTCCTATCACGTATAGTTTTTGAGAAATTTCTAGTTTTTTTGTTTTGGAAAAAATATTCAATTTTTGTAGTAAAAGCTGTTCATTTTATTATTATCTCACAACTCTGACCACATGTGATGTTTGTTTTATTACGTCGTGCGTATTGCTATTCTTATAGTATGTGTGATGTTAATATTTTTTTAATATTTTGTATAATATTTAATTAATTATATCCAATATACAATATTATTATGCATATTATATACAATATACAAGAACTGTATAATATTTTTTAAGATTTCATGGAAACTATGCGTGATACGCCAAAATGAATAACATTTCGGAATCAGCAGCGTCGACTTCATATAGACCAGCTTTGTTTGTTGCTGAGACAGAATAAAAGTAAAAATTTGTTGTTCAGTGTTATTATTATTATTATTATTATTATTATTATTATTATTATCCAATGAGCTACGGGGGTTGGCAACATTAATATAACGAACACTCTTGTATTTGGTATAAATCCTTTTACAGCGAAAATACTGTAGAGTGACGCTCGGCCTGAAATTAAATATTCTCTCAAAAAGTAAAAAATACATACATTATCTAACAACCATTCATATCTAACAACCATTCATATCTAACAACCATTTCATACCTAACAACCATTTCATATTCGTATCTAACAACCATTTTCATTTCTAACAACCATTTCATATCTAACAACCCATTTCCATTTTTTCACGACTTGTACGCGACGCTTAAACTAAAGAATGGAAACACTCAAACCAATTATGCGAGCGAGGATACCTAAGAATTACCATCAATAATAAAGTACCACTCCAACCTCCCTCGGAGTTCACCAGCAAGAAATGGGACGTTTAGTAAACGTCACATAAACATGAAAAGCCTTGAAAAGGTCAATAAAATGTCTATGACCTTTAAAATTGGTTGTATAACACCCTTGTTTAAGAGAGGTGATCCTGCACTAGCAACTTGTTACAGGCCGGTATGTTCATTATCTGTGTTCAGTAAATTTTTTAAAAAATTTTAAAAAGTAGAATGCAGCGATATTTAGAATCCTACAATTTATTATCTGCAAATCAATGTGGATTTCGTAATAATGAAACAACGGAAACCACGGATGGATTTGAGTAAGGCTTTTGATGTAATATTCTTACGGCTTTAGAGGAGCTATCAATGATTGGCTTAAAAGTTACTTGTCCAATAGATATCAATTTGTATCAGTAAATAAGGTCTGATCAACTCAAACGATTGTCAAACATGGTGTACCATAGGGCTCAGTCTTGGGTCCACTGTTATTTTTATTATATATAATGACCTTCCACGCTCTTCTGATATACTTAACTTCATAATGTTTGTAAATGATACAACTCTGTCTTTTTCTTGCAAAGATGTTAATTCAGTTAAAAATATATTTAAATCAGAAATTATCAATGTAATGAAATGGTTACCCACCAATAATCTCTTCCTAAAACCAGTAAAACAAATTTCATGATTTTTACTAATAAACGAAATGCGTATCTTGATAAACTAAATGTTGATGAAATCACTGTAAAAGAGTGTATTGTAACAAAATTTCTTTGTGTAATGCTAGACAAGAATTTGCAGTGGAGTGATCATGTAAATTATATCCATAAAAAGAACTCAAAGAGCGTTGCTATAATATTTAAACTTAAGACATATTTTACCTAAAATATTAACTCTGTATCATACTCTTGTTCGTTCTTCCTTATAAAACGTATTGCACCCTTGTATGGGGAAATTCCGCTGACAAAACTTTAAACAGTATTTTTGTCATCCAAAAAAAGCAGGAAGCTTATTATCCGATACTGATTTCCTTGATCATTCAAGTGCATTCTTTAAAGAGCTAAAACTACTGAAGCTCAAAGTTGTACTCAAACTGACACATTTCATTTTTATTTACGATTATAAGAGCAAAATCATTAATTTACAGTGGACAAATATTTTGTAACTCATCGAGAAATCCACTCATATTAAACTAGAAATAGATTGAAGCTTGTTATACCTCAATTTAGATTGTCTTCATCTCAAAAATTACCCATTTTCATTGGACTCAAACTATGGAATGATTTAAATGCTGATATAAAAAAAAATATTGTGAATGTAAATTCGTTTAAAAACAAGTTGAAATCTCGATTAATAATGGAATACTAATAAAAATCTAGGATTAAATATACATTACCTGTTATTGTTCATCTCTATGACTAATAATGATTTCTTTGAAGAATATTGGTATCATATCTTCAATAATGACTATCATTATTTTTCTCATAATTATAATAATAATAATAATAATGATAGTAATAACTTGAGGGTCAAATTAAATAAAATGAACAGTTCAACTTCACAATTATTTTTATTGAAATTATTTTAACAAAAATGATCGCGTGAAACTATAAAATTGTACATATTTTATCAGTAAAATACAGGGTGAGCGAAAAGTCCCTGTTCACCTGTCCACTTCCAACATAGTGCAGGTACAGGTTCACTACACTTCTTGCATGTGCACAGGGACTTTTCGCTCACCCTGTATATTCAATTAATTTCAATTCAGAAAATACTAAACGCCCCATTCCTCGGTGGGTACATTGTTATCTCTGACGACAAGGTTTGGGGTACGTCTCTAGTGGTATGTCAGGGAAGACAAACTTTTTTTTTTTTTTGTTAATTTTTGGTTTCTTAAAAATTTGCGATTATTTTTATATCTTAACATTATAAACAAATTTTAACTATATTATGATATTCTGAACCTTTAAAATGGGTAATTTTTACCATATTTTACCATATTTTTTACCATATTTTACCATATACCATATTTTTACCATATTTAATAACGTTTGAAATGGGTCATTTTTAACATATTTAATAATAATAATAATAACAATAACTCATTATAAAAATATAAATTTAACATGCAGATATAAAATATTCTAAAATAATATATATATATATATATATATATATATATATATATATATATATATATAAGTTATATATATATATATATATAACATATATATATAATTATTTTATAATATTTTATAGAATATTTATAATATTTAATATTTTATATCTGCATGTTAAATTTATATTTTTATAATGCTTTATTATTATTATTATTATTATTATTATTATTATTACTATGCTGTATAATGTGTATATTGACGGATTAATTGCTTCACTTAATTTGGCAACAGTGGGATGTATAGATAACACAAGGATAAATAACTTAGTTTATGCCGATGATATGGTGTTAATAAGTCCCTCTGTTAAAGGTCTGGATCGGCTACTAAAAGTCTGCGAAGTGTATTCGCAGAAACATGATATTCTTTTTAATGTTACAAAAACTAAGGTTATACAATTTCATCCTAAAAGCTATAATCAGCCAGCTGACATTAGGTTTAAAATGAGAGGAAGTAATTGAGGAAGTACAAGAGTTTAAGTATTTGGGTCAAACTATTACCAGCTCCTTGAGTGATGACTCAGATATAAAAAAACAATCTCGAAACCTTTGTGCTAAAGCGAATATGACTATAAGGAACTTTCGGTTCTGTACGAGTGAAGCTAAAGACACTCTCTTTCGTACTTTCTGCAGTAATATATACGGACAGCAACTGTGGGTGAATTATAAAAAAGGTTCTGGCAGAACTCTAAATTTCCTGTACAACAGGTCTTTTAGACTCTTACATAAATTACCCCCGAGATGCTCACATTCGCAATGTTTGCTACCCGCAATGTCCCGAGCTTCCCGAGTAATAAGACGTGCTCAATACAGTCCAATGCAAAGAATTAAAAATTAACCAACCCGATTATCCAAGCTATCCCTGAGTCCTGCCGTTTATCCTCTAAGCTTTGGGAATTCTTGGTACGAAAACGTCTGTCTGTAGCTCCACTTAACCCTGACATTACTGTATTATTTCTAATCAATTGTATATATTTTTATCCTTAGTATGTGAACTGTCATTGTATTTAATAATATTTGTCATATGGACTATAAGTCTGCCAATAAACCTTTTCATTTTCATTTCACACACATATATTATATATATATATATAATATATATATATATATTATATATATATATATATATATCGGTTCAAGCAATCGCGCTGTCGGAAATTAATTTTCATTTTTAATAAACCCAGCAAAAGGCAATAATACTGTTATATATTATATATATTAGAAGATTCACAAACGGAGAGAAAATAAATTTCAATAAAAAAAACGTGACGACATTTAAAATTTCTAAACAATCATGATTGCCATGACAACGAGCGAGTGGGCGCAAAGATATTGGCAATATTTTCAGAAATATTTAAACATTTACGTACATAAACATACATAAACATTTACATACATATAAATCCAGCTGAATATATTGAATTGGATGACACGTACAATATATATACAGGGTGTCCCATAAGTCCGGCATCATAGAAAAATAAAAAAAAAGGCAAACAAAAGCTTTTATTTACAGAACGTGCCTAATGTGTCCACCATTGTTTTCAATCACAATTCAGACGTGATACCCAGTCAGCAAGCACACAGTGAATGATGTCAGGAGTAATGTGTTACATGCCCCAATAATGCGCTGCCGCAAATGTTCAACACTCCTAATTTTCTCTGCGTATAACCAGCGCTTTCAGTGGCCCCAGAGATAAAAATCTAGTGGCGGTGAGATCCGGGCTTCTAGCTGGCTATTCCACAGGCCCTCGACGTCCCTATCCAATGACCAGGGAATTGTTGGTACAGGTATTCCCTTACTTGGGTGCTGTAATGTGCAGGAGCGCCGTCTTGCTGGAACCATGTTGGGAAATTTTTTCTTCGTTCAAGACACTGGGAAATGCTTCTTCCCTTGAGCATACGTAGGTAGGTGCCTCCAGTGACATGTTCATCGAAAAAGAGGGGGCCTATGATGCGATCCTTGCAAATGCCACACCATACCATCACCCGAGATGCGCCTTGTTCCTTTGAAGAGGTTATACCATGAGGGTTGTTTTGAGACCAGTAGCGGGTGTTCTGTCGATTTACCTCACCATTTCCATAAAAAACAGCCTCGTCACTGAACAGAATGGTGGACGGGAAATTGGCGTCCCGAGCATATTGTTCCGTAGCCCATTCACAAAATTCCATCCGCCGGTCGGGATTATCTTCGCTTAATTTCTGTAGGATCTGAAGTTTATATGGATGCCATTTGTGAGTTTGTGAGCCTGAAGAATGCGATGGATGCTACTTTTCGACACCTGTCTCGGCGGCAATCGCCGAAGAGACTTATTGGGACTTCTGTTAAAATGAGCCAGGATAGCAGTCGCTGTATCATCGTCAATGGACCTCCTTGAAAGTCCACTGCGTGGTTTATCTTCTATGGATCCTGTTTCTTTAAACTTTGCAACAAGTCTGCTAACACAACTCTGTGTTATTGGCTCGCGATCTGGATGCAGTCTGTTAAATTCAGCAGCGGCCTCTCTTTGACTCCGATTTCCTATGAGTAGAATTATCTGGATTCGTTCTTCCTTGCTCACAGACATTATGGCCTGTAGAAAGAGAAAAATATGAATTATGGTTTGTAGAAATAGAAAAATATGAATTTCTCCTATGATGCCGGACTTATGGGACACCCTGTGTGTGTTTATATATATATATATATATATATATATATATTATATATTATATATATATAATATATATATATATGTTACAGTCAATGTCTAAAATCAGACAATTTGTAAATTGACTGAAATTTTAGGCAATGTGTCAAATTGATGATACACACAAAACTAACCTAACCTAACCCAATATGCTGCCTAAAATTTCTTAGGTTAGGTTAGGTTAAGTTTTGTGTGTATCATCAATTTGACACGTTGCCCTAAAATTTCAGTCAATTTACAAATTGTCTGATTTTAGACATTGTCTGTAAATATATATATATATATATATATATATATATATATATATATATATATATATATATATATATATATATATATATATATATATATATAATATGGTTTTATAGGGCTAGAAGAAAATTACCGAGATTTTAAACCCCAAATATGACCTGTATTTTGATTTTGCCTTAATAATATGGCGTCATTGGAGAAGACTTTTTGAAAGTTGGCGCGCGTGCTTGGATTAAAAGCATAGTTAGAGATACATTTATTATTAGAGATAAAAGCACGTATTTACTAGCGGGAAATAGTGTTACACGAATATATATATATATATATATATATATATATATATATATATATATGATAGCTGGAATGTTTATTCCTTTATTTATTAAACTCAAATAATTTTTCACTTCTCGTCACTTCTCGGTGGCGTTCGTGGGCCGAAAGTGGGAACTGAAGTACGAATCGCGAATTTAATGCTAACTTAACCCAACCCAAATGTAACCTAGTTTAACCTAACTCTACCTAACTAAACCTAGTCTATTCCTCATCTGTACTTACATAGCTAACCTAATTTTAGCAAACTATGATTGAAGTGGGGAATCCAAGGATGAAAGTGGGCGTGGCATGAAGTGGAAAGAGACCTTGCTAATCAATCTAAATTAACGCAAAGAAAGAGAATGGGATTTGGACTATTAATTGCATTCAAATTAGGTAAATGGCAGAGGAGAGGATGCGAGTTTGGGAAAGATGATTTTGAGAGAGAGAGAGAGAGATATATATATATATATATATATAATAATTGAGTAATTAATCTGAAACGGTCCATTCGCCTTTGAATAAACGATAAATGAGAAACGAAGATGATAGAAAATAAAATGATTCCAGCGAAAATAGTCACAGCAAAGAATCTACTTTTACGCATTTCGAACACGTAAGATTCATAATTCATTCGTACACTGTGAGATTCAAACATGCGAGTTTAATGTCTCATTCGTGGACTGTGAGATTCGAATACGTGAGTTTCTCTCGAAATGAGTATAAGGATCCCATACCCTAGGAAGAGGGCAAGCTATATCCCATAGTTTCCCTTAAAATGCATATAATGGCAGTGTGCCACATCAAATATAATGGCAAACTATGAAAAAAATAGATTCTAACAACTAACTAGTGTACAGTATATTAACGAATATTTAAAAAGTTGTTCAGTGGACGTCAGTAAAAGTTATGAAGAGAGAATCTGAAATACTAAAAGATTCTAGAGTCAAAGCTGAAAGGAACAACTTCTAATTTGCTAGAAGATTCTAGAGTCAGAGCTGAAAGGAACAACTTCTAATTTGCTAGAAGATTCTAGAGTCAAAGCTGAAAGGAACAACTTCTAATTTGCTAGAAGATTCTAGAGTCAGAGCTGAAAGGAACAACTTCTAATTTGCTAGAAGATTCTAGAGTCAAGCTGAAAGGAACACTTCTAATTTGCTAGAAGATTCTAGAGTCAAAGTTGAAAGGAACAACTTCTAATTTGCTAGAAGATTCTAGAGTCAAAGTTGAAAGGAACAACTTCTAATTTGCTAGAAGATTCTAGAGTCAAAGTTGAAAGGAACAACTTCTAATTTGCTAGAAGATTCTAGAGTCAAAGCTGAAAGGACAACTTCTAATTTGCTAGAAGATTCTAGAGTCAAAGTTGAAAGGAACAACTTCTAATTTGCTAGAAGATTCTAGAGTCAAAGTTGAAAGGACACACTTCTAATTTTTTATTCTAGCTCAATATTTTGCGATGTAACGTTTTAGGGATGTTTAACCACTTTCGTACTGACAGAGGTCATATGACGGATCGAATGTTTTGGGTAGTAGTGTTACGACGTGGCCACTAAGTAGCCCAGCATCACTTTGCAAAGTAAATAGGTTTTTAGAGCTGCTGTGGCTCCGTTGGTTGGAGATTAGATTTAGGCTGCGCAGGCCTGGGTTCGGCTCCCACCGCCTCCGCAATTGGAGTTCGGCCGGCCACCTACTCTGTGGGTGCCTGGGCTAAGGTGACTCGAGGTGACTGAGTTCAAATCAGTCTGTAGTGTTTCCTGTTGAATGTTTCCTTTCGGCAAAGTTGCAATATTTTGTTGTAGTATTGCCCGAAACTGAAAGGCTGAATGACTCGTGTATCTGTGACAACGGCAGCCATTTCCAACATTTAATGTAACCTGTTACTATTTGTTCAATTATCTACAAAAAAAACTTGCCGACCTACTTTCAGACCGCCCGGAATGATGATAATGATGATGTATGTTCGTTCGTAAACGCCTTAACGGCTGGGATAATCTGCATGAAATTTAATATATATATTAGGGATTTTTAGCTAATTTAAATTTCCCGGGAAATCCCGGGATATTTTCTTAAAAATTTAATTTTGCTTATTTTGTGTTAAGACTGGGAAATTTTGCTAATAGTAAGTTTAATTAACCCATAACTTGTCAGAATACGTTTGTATTTGTTAGTTTTAAGCTTGCTTAGTTTTTTGTTTTTTAATTTCAGCTTGTTATGGCATGTCACAGATTGTCACTACTTGTCAGGACCTGTAATATCTTGCGTAATTGCGCTGATGCTGTGCTGTCTTAATTTGTCACCACGCTCAGTAGCTCCAGTAACTGCATTACGCCAGGTTGTGCATTGTGCAAGTGTCACACTTCCTTTATATTGTGAGTATTTGTGACTCAAGATTCTTTGTAGTTCCTATACTAGCCTAGTACTATATATATATAGTATGTTTTTAATTTATTTTGTTCGAAACGAACCCCTTCAATCAAGAATGTCAGAATCATTTGCTTGGAAATATTCGTGAAGGATTCGAAACTAGAATTTGCAACCTGTAAAGAATGCAAAACTCAAATAAAGTGTAAAGGTTGGTCTACAAGCGGTCTTATCAGACATTTGCTTAACAAGCATAATATTAGCAAGTTATCTGTTACTAATGCTAAGCGCACAGCCGAGGAAAATGGAGCAACTAGTAGCAAGCGACAAACCTCTCAACAAACCTTAACATCGTTTTTCATTAAGAAAGAAACATGTGAAGAAATAGTACAAAACTAGCCACTCTAGATGGCATCTCTATCAATTCTATTACAAAAAGTGAGTTCATCAGAAAATCATTGACAGACAGAGGATATACTTTACCAAAAAATCCATCACATGTAATGGATCTCGTTCATTCGCAGTACAAACAAATAAAAGAACGCTTAAATTCTGAAATTACCAGCCAAATAAATGCAGGATCAAGGTTTAGTTTATCCTTAGATGAATACACCTCACTAAACAATCGCCGGTATTTAAATAAACATACACAAAACTGACGGAACATTTTGGAACTTAGGAATGGTGAAGATTTCTAGTACTCTACCTGCTGAAACTGCTGTTGAAGTAATCAAAGAAAAGTTAGAGGAATTTCATATTTCTTTAGAAAAACATGTGGTGCTTGTGTTACTGATGGTGCAGCTATGATGGTGAAATTTGGAAGGCTAATTGAATGTGAGCATCAATTGTGTTATGCACACGGAATCCACTTAGCGGTATGTGATGTTTTGTACCAGAAGTCAACCACTTCACTTGCAATCACTCTTTCTGAAGAAATTCAAACTGAAGATGACGAACATAATGACAACATAGATGAAGATGGAGAAGATTTCAATCATAGTATTGATTTTGAAAGTGTTTTGTGTGAGCGCTTTGATGAGGATCCGTTCGAGATAGATATTTCATTTGGATCGCACGACACTGTAGGTAAAGAAATCAACGTGTCTCAAATCATCAATAAAGTCAGAAAAATAGCAAAAAAATTTCGCAAATCACCTTTAAAGAATAACATCTTACAAGGATATGTTCAACAGGAACAAGGAAAAAGTTTGCATCTATTGCTGGATTCCAAAACCAGATGGAATAGTCTTTAGCCATGCTGGAGCGATTTATCAAATAAGGTCATCCGTATCGAAACTCTCATCGACTGCAATAAAGATATGGACAATTTTGACCTTGACAAACAAGAAGTTGCTGTAATTCGTGACATTGTGCATCGCTGGAGCCATTAAAAGTTGGAGCAGAAAGCTGGGCACAGAGAATCGACTTTACTTTCATCAGAAGGTGTTTTTTCTTTCATTTTGAACGAACTAAATCAACTAAACACACCTTTTTCAAAAAAACTAAAGGAGTCGTTCATTCGACGCATAACAGAGAGAAAATGAGAACTTGACTGGCCTCATACAATACCTCAATAGTGGAAAGAATTATAAAAAGGTCGCAACTTTCGCAAGTGACAGAAGTTTGCCAGCCTTACCAACCAAGTCTATGTTAATTTCATCAGCAAAGCAGATGTTAGATCGCCTTTTTGGAGTACCTGCTGATTCTACCTCTAGTGAGACAGATGAATATGATGTGCAAGAATCAGCTGTCCCTCAGTCATCTTCGATGACTCTAGCTGAAAGGTTTGATGCAGCTATTAAAGCAGCCGAGGTAGAGAAATCAAGAACACTAGACAGCAAAGCAAGCGCTGCAAAGCACCTTAAAAGGAACTAGAGATCTTCGAGGCTACGGGCGAAAAAACGCAGAACATCTCTCTTCTCTTGAATGCATTAAAGACGATTCCACCCACGTCAATAGAATCGGAAAGGGCATTCTCAGCAGCAGGACTTTTCGTGACTAAAATGAGAACAAGATTGAGTGATCGAAGTATTGACCATCTTTGTTTTTTGAAATCGTACTATAAAAATTCACAGTGATAATTTTTTTGGTTGAATTCATTGAAGTTCTTTGCAATTTGAAGGTAATTTTTATTTTTTCTTTAAATTTTCTAAGCATTCAAAGGCAATTTTTTTTTCGTTGTATTCATTAAGTTTTCAATGAAACGGAGCAATTTTTTTATTTGTGAAAATTTTCTATGTAATTCAAAAGTATTTTTTTTATACATATTTTTCACAGCAATATTATTTTATTTTGCCCATCATGGAGATTGCAGAACTTATTAAATGACTATAAAAAAAAAAAAAAAATAATTATATCCCCTCTTTTCTAGGTTAATTTATTTTATAATATATTTTAAATATAATTAATTATATCCCGGGATTTCCCGGGATCCCGGGAAGGGAATCATTTTTATCCCGGAATCCCGGGATAAGCAAAAGGCCGGGAAATGAGAAACCCTAATATATATATTAAAGGCGTACCAGTAACACATTCACCCCTCCCAGTCCCCTCCTGGAGGGGGGTGAGTTCGGAGGGAGTTAAGCAACACGAGGGAAACGATGAATTGTCACACGAGGCTTTATGCTTAGGAAGCTACTTATTGTCTTATAAGAATAGGGCGTTTAGTTACTCATTGCCTGATAAGGAAAAGGGGCGTTTTATAATATATATATATATATATATATATATATATATATAATATATATATATATATATATATATACTTTGGCTTTGCTTCCGCCAGAATAGTTAATTCTGAATCAGAACCACGATACACAACGGGTGGTCAGAAATTACAAAGCCCTCACGACCTCACGATCAGCAGCCCAGCGTCTTAACCACTTGGCTACCCAGGATACTACTTATCTACCAACCAATTTTATTGCATGGAAGGATGAACAGCTGGGTGAGCTGCGCGCTGTCTGCCATCGCAAGCTAACTACTACACCACCGAAGCATATATATATATATATATATATATACAGGGTGGGCGGCCTGAAATTGAAAAATTGAACAAGTAGTAACAGGTTACTGTTACATTAAATGTTGGCAGTGTGTGTATATATACATTATACAGTGTATATATATATACTGTATATATATATATATATATATATATATATTATATATATATATATATTATATATATATATATATATATATATATATATAAACAGAAATTGAAGATTACCGGTGAAGACCAAATTTTCGTATATTCTTTGGAAAAGCGAAGCAAACGATACATGATAATATAGTGTATGTGTGTAAGAATTGAAGATACTTTAAAAAGTCGGTTCCGAACTGTAAAAATGGACTAAAACATACCAAAATGACAGGAATGGAAGATTTTGCTTCATTCCAAATGCGAAAGGACTTCACCAAATTCTGAGAACAAAGATAAAAATAATTCAATATAACACCACCATCATTATTTAATATCGTACCGAACGATCTGCAAAACCTGCCAAACATTCAGTTCGAGAAACGACCACCAGCCTTTCGTTCGTTGCAAGTTATGAATGCAGAATGAGAGTTGAGAGTAACACTCTCCTTCATCAAATGAAGAGGGATGCTGCCCTACTTGATCGGTTGATCATGGACCGAACTTGGATATTTATTCGAAATGAAAATAAGAAAAGTAACACACACACACACACACACACCCACACACACACACACACACACACCTTTCAACCTTTCAAAGGTTCCGTGCGATGATTCCTCATTTCATGAAGGTCAAGCTTGTCGCCCTTCCTCTTGAATTGGTCTGGTGAAGTAGTGAGTTGGTTTCTTGTACTCTCCACCTCACATAGCCAGGTACGCCGGGCTCATCGGGAATTGTTCTTAGCCAGGCGTCTAATCTTCTTTTGAACATGTCCACTGCAACACCACTCGTGTTCCTTAGGTGTTTGGGCAGCTGATTAAACAGTTTTGGTCCTCTCATAACAAAACTATTTTCTTTCAGGGTTAAGGATGTTCCCTGTCTAGCCTTTAATTTGGGAACACGACACAGTCTTCCTTTTCTACTTTCTACTGTTGTTTGGGGAGTTACAAGGTTCAGAGTAAGATTAGGGACTAGTTTCTCCATTATTTTCCAATTATAAATAATTGCGTATCTCTCTCTTCTCCTTTAGTGAATATAGGTTTAATTCGCGTAACCTTTCCCAGTAGTTTAGTTCTTTGCACCCCTTGATCTTGGCTGTGAAGCTTCTCTGAATACCTTCTAGTTGTCTAATGTCTTCTTTTTTATATGGGAATGTTAGGACCGAGCAGTATTCTAATTTGGGTATGATCAGTGTTTTCAGGAGAGGAATCATTATACGTATTCCTATCCCTTCGTTTAAAGGTTCTCAGTATCTGTCCAATTACCCTTTTTGCTCTGTTTACTGCTATCTTATTTTGTGTTTCAAATTTTGCATCATCAGTCATTACAACCCATAAATCTTTTGCTTTAGAATTTCTCTGAATTTAATATATATCTACACACACCGTGCATGGAACAAGGAACTCTTCTGGGAGAATTAAATCTCCTATAGCTCGAATAAGTAATAGTAAATGACAAATATTATAGTTTTTCTTTTTCATGATGTTAGCCCGACGTGGGCAACGGGTCACTCGCAAACAGGCCCCAAAATATAGCTTCCCTCACCAGCTATCTGCGAACCTGAGTCCTAAACCCTGTCTCAAAGCTGGATCTTATCTGCTTTGCAGATAGCTGGTGAGGGAAGCTATATTTTGGGGCTTCTTTGCGAGTGACCCGTTGCCCACGTCGGGCTAACATCATGAAAAAGAAAAACTATAGTATTTGTCATTTACCATTACTTATTCGAACTATAGTGGATTTAATTTTCACATAAGCGTTCCTTGTCCCATGCATGGTCTGTGTGTTTTCTGAGTTCTATCCCATATATATATATATATATATAATATATATTATATATATATATATATATTATATATATATATATACAGGGTGGGCGGAAAGTAGCTCCCTATTTTGGATTGGTAAAAAAATACGTATATTATCCATTTATTTCAGAAGAAATAATATGAAAAGGTAGGCATACATGGTAGGTTTTCTCTAAAATTCAATGTGGGCTCCAACTCTTTCCACCAGGCTTCTGGAGCCGCCCAGGAATGGCGTCCACTGACTTTAGCAGGAACTCCGGCGGGATGGAGGACATGACTTCCCGAATTCGGTCCTCCAGTTCTTCCAATGTCCTCGGTTTGGTGCGGTAGACTTCTTCCTTTACCACACCCCAAAGAAAGAAGTCGCATGGTGTCAGTCGGGGCTCCTGGCTGGCCATTGATGTGGACCACGACGACCCATCCAACGCCCAGGGAAGTGGGCATCCAGCCACTCACGGACAACAAGAGCGAAGTGCGGAGGGGCGCCATCTTGCATAAATATCAGATCGTCGATGTTCTCCCATGTGCTGACAACCGCCAGACCTCGTTTCGCAACATAGCAAGGTACCGCTCAGCATTCATGGTGTTGCGCAGTAGGAACGGGCCCACAACCTGATCTGAGGTCATACCACACCACACCGTTACACTGAACCGATTCTGCCGTTTTTCAGCGGTAACCATGGGATCCTCTCCTGCCCAGTAGTGGCAATTGTGGCGGTTGACAAAGCCTCCGACGTGGAACACCGCCTCGTCGCTCCAGAGGATGTTGCGGAAGAGATGGGGCCAGTCTTCATGCCAAGCCAGCATGATTTCCCCGAACTCCATGCGAATGTCGCAGTCCTCGTCCGAGAGAGATTGGCAGTAATGCGCTTCCACGCACGCCAGTTCAGCTCCTTCTTCAGCACAGTTCGCACTGAGTAGCGGGAGAGTCCACTTTCCCGAGCTGCCTGGCGAGTTGACTTTCGTGGACTCAGTGCGAACTTCCTGCTAAAGTCAGTGGACGCCATTCCTGGGCGGCTCCAGAAGCTGGTGGAAAGATTGGAGCCCACATTGAATTTTAGAGAAACCTACCATGTATGCCTACCTTTTCATATTATTTCTTCTGAAATAAATGGATAATATACGTATTTTTTTACCAATCCAAATAGGGAGCTACTTTCCGCCCACCCTGTATATATATATATATATATATATATATATATATATATATAGAGAGAGAGAGAGAGAGTATAATAATTAACTCTCTATTTTAAAATTCGTATAACTTCCCTGTCTTATTCAATTTTAATGAACCAAACTGTAAATTATTCAGATTTATTGTGATTTTCATTCACAAGCATTCATATGCACTTTACACTTTCACATATGCTTCTGCATTATTACAACATTTCCTAAGATGAACAGGTATTTTTTCCACTGCTGCTCGTAACATGCGTTCGGGAACATTGTTGAAAACATGGTTAATTCTTTCCCCCAGTTCGTCAAGATCTTTAGGTTTGTGACGATAAACTTCTTCATTAGCCCAACCCGAAAGGAAGAAATCACAAAGTATTAGGCCTGGGCTGCGATCAGGCCATTCATGCGCACGACGCCTTCCAATCTATCGTCCTGGAAATTTGTCATTCGGCTATGCCCGCACATCGTTAGAAAAATGAGGAGGTGCCTCGACATGTATAAAATGAAGATTATCAATGTTATTCCGTTGCGAAATCATTAGTCATACGTGATTTTTCAACATTTGCAGGTATCTTTCAGCATTCATTGTGTCCCGAATGATAAAAGGCCCAACAACGGTTGTGGATGTCATACCACACCAAACCGTCAACTTTGCCCGACATTTGAAAGCTCAATACAGAAAACTTCAATAAATACTGAATAATTTGCAGTTTGTTTCATTAAAATTGAATGAGAAATAGGGAAGTTATACGAATTTTAAAATAGGCAGTTACTTATCATACACTATATATATCAGGGTCGTAGCCAGGGGGGGATAGGGGGATATATCCCCCCCGAAATTCTTCCCAAACTTAGAAATATATTCAGACAAAATACTTCTCTCTGCTTACTCCCCTTTCATGGAGCTCTTATTTTCTGGAATGGATTTACATTTCCGACTCACCGAACTCTATAAGGAGCTCATGTCGATTAATGAACTTACGCTTCCGACTCTTAAGTTTGCTTGCTTTTAATTGGTCCTCTTGCCTACGTCACGAATGACGTCATTTTCTATTAATGTGCCCATTGGCCATGTGCAGTCGTCACTCATGATGTCAATTCCTAATATACAGTCAGTCATGCTGTTTACTTCCTTTGTTTTTCACGTGTTGTGGGTACTGTGAGTCTGTGACCTATTTACAATATGGCCAACAAGAGGCAAGCAAGTGTTTTAAATTATTTTGAGCCTAAAACAAAAAAGAAAACGAACATTGATTTAATCTGTCCTTCTGACAGTGGTGAAACTTCAAATAGAAGTGAAAAAACTGTAAATGTTGTTTCCTCGGTGTGTGAGTCACAAATGTCTTTGGATATTGGCACGTTCCTCGAAAAATCATGTACAGACGAGGAAAAATATAATATTCTTAAAAATCTTTGGGTACCCGGAGAATTATATAGTTTTCCGCCGGGTAAAAGAAACTTAAAATTTCAAAGGAAGTGGCTGACTGAATTTAAGTGGCTTGCATATTCTTGAGCAAGTGAAGGTGCATTCTGCAAGTACTGTTTTGTCTTTGCAAAAAATGTAGAAGTTGGTAAAGGAAATCACATAAGACTGAATGCACTAGTTAATGCTCCGTATATGCGTTGGAAAGATGCAAAAGAGGATTTCCGCAAGCACGAAATTAGCAATTATCACAAAGACAGCTGTGTTAAAGCACAAATTTTTTTGTCAGTGTTTGAAAATAAAAAAAGGATATCTGTACAACCTTAGACAGTGCCAAAAGACAAAAAATCTCAGAAAACAGAAAAAAACTCATGCCAATTATTGAAACCATTATTTTGCATGGCCGACAAGAAATTGCATTGCGGAGTGATAGCGATGCTGGGATTTTGGAAGAAAATCAACAAAATGATAGAAATTTCCGCGCTTTACTGCGGTTTAGGATTGGTGGTGGAGATGAGAATCTAAAGAAGCATTTCACCGAATGTGGTCGAAATGCAACCTACACAAGCCCTCAAATTCAGAATGAAGTGATTAATATTTGTGGTAATCTAATCCTGTCTCGTATCGTGAATCAGATCAGTCATTCAAAATATTTTAGTGTTCTGGCGGACGAGACCTCAGACATCTGTGGAGTGGAACAATATACTCTTTGTGTTAGGTACGTGTTAAAAAGTGAAGAGAACTATGTGCTGCGAGAAGATTTTCTGAAATTTGTTCCTATTCATGACTGTTCTGGTAGGGCACTTGCTGAAACATTATTAAAAGAACTGAGAGAGTTGGGGTTGGATGTAACTACATGAGAGGGCAAGAATATGATGGGGCTAAGTCAATGAGTGGTCAATTGAAAGGATGTGCAGCTATTGTACAAGAAACGCATCCTCAGGCTCTCTACGTTCATTGCTCTAGCCATGCCCTAAATCTGGCCCTTTCCCATGCTTGTTCAGTGCCAATAATAAGGGCTAGTTTAACGGTAATGCGAGATATAATAGCTTTCTTTAGACATTCTCCTAAGCGAAGTCATGTGCTGAAAAGTTGCATCAATGAAATGTATCCTGGTGCCAAAAGAACCCGTCTTCTGAAATTTTGTGAGACTCGGTGGGTTGAACATTTAGATTCAATTCTGTTACTGAAGGAACTTTGTGCACCAATTTCACAAGCTTTAAACAGAATTCAGGATTTTACGGACAAAGAGTCTGCAATGAAGGCTTTCACATTGTTAACTGCTATTGAGAGCAGCAAATTTTTTAAATGCTTGGTTATTGTTAGTCAGGTGTTTGCACTACTGCATGGCCTTTGCACATTCCTACAGTCTAAACAATGTGATCTTGCTTCTTGCCTGAACCATGCCGAAGTTTTAAAAGATGAAATACAAGCCCTGAGGGACTCTGCCGATTCGAAATTTAAAGCAGTTTTCTGTGAAGCCGAAAACTTGGGTAAAAGTTTGGGTACAACAATTCAAATGCCACCTTCGGTCGGACGGAAAGGTGATCACTTTGTTACACAGAATGTTGAAGAGTATTACAAACGTTGTGCGTATGTGCCTTTCCTATACTTTTTATTAAATGAACTAAATGGTAGATTTCTCAACCATAAAACTGTATTACAAAAACTGCATTCGTTGTTGCCGAAGAGATCCATCTCTCTGACGGATGAGGAAGTGAAAAACTGCTGCGAAACTTTGTCCCTTCAGTGGCCTGACGATGCAAGCGTTCCGGTAAAGTTCGAGGGAGAACTGAAGATGTGGAGACGAACTTGGAGAGACCAAAATGAAAAGCCCATCGATTTCATTACTTCTTAAATGAATGCAATGAAGAAATATTCCCTACATTCATGCATTTTTGAAAATAGGTGCCACTCTGCCATAACTACGGCCACTGCAGAAAGATCCTTTTCAACGCTAAGAAGACTTAAAACCTACATAAGAAATTCTTCCTCTGAAGAGAGACTGAATGGTTTGGCCTTAATGAGCATTCACCGCCACTTATAAATACAACCGGAGGATGTTCTTCAAGAAATGTCAAAAAGGAAGAGAAAATTAAATATCGTCTTGTAAGGTAATGTAAACAATTTACATATCTTTGTTGAATATACAATATATATATATATATTATATATGAAAATTATTTCACGAAAGTAACACGTGAAAATATTTATGATGAATAAAACCACGAAGGAAAGGAAACACAGAATGGTGCTCAAGTTTAGTATCTATCGGAAAAAAAAAACAATTTGTCCTACGTACACTTTTACTCGGGACATGACACCCCCACTAAGAAGGCCATTTTTTCTTCAATGTTTCTCCGCGCCCTTAGGATCGCCAGTCCGGAATACATCGATGCCGAATTAGAAAAATCAACGGTATTGGAAGTGATCTGTTTTTCCATCTGCGTTTATGGAATCTTGTCTCAACAAGGCAAACGAACTTTCTATCGTGTCAATAATAACACTCGTACTTTGTCAAAAAATATTTTAGTACTTCCATTTTTCCAGGGCTTTTTAGGCATTGCTAATGTACTTAAACTTTTGGATATTAATGTAGTATTTTCATATAACAATATTGTGAAAATATCATAGTAAAAAATAGCTCTATCAATAATTCAGGCATTATCTATAAAATTGGTTGTAAACAATGTGATTCCTTTTACATAGGTCAGACGGGAAAGGATTTGCACACACGTATAAAACAGCATCAATATTCCGTTAGAACAGGACAGTTGTCCAGTGCCCTTTTTGTCCATTTGTCAGAGTTATCCCACTGTATTGATTGGAATAATGCTTCAGTTTTATTTCACTCTAGGAACATTGTTAATAGAAATATTCTTGAGTCTGCCATTATCCAACTTACAAATAACTTCAACATAAGCAAAAGTCTTTTTCAACTCGATCCTGTTGTTCTGAATTCCTTCAGAACATATTTAGATAAGAAAGGTAGAACGCTAAATCTTTGGTAAACTTGTATGCCACCCTAATAACTTTTATTTTTCAATTTTTATATACAAAAAGGGCAGAGTGCTAAAACCCGGGCAGATTTCCAGTATAAATTTGTATATATATATTTTTTTTTTATCTATAACATTGGTTGGAAACAATTCATTTAATCTTGTGCTAAAAATCGATAATTTTTCAATTTTTATATACAAAAAGAGCAGAGTGCTAAAACCCGGGCAGATTTCCAATATGAATTTGTATATTTTTTTTATCTATAACATTGGTTGGAAACAATTCATTTAATCTTGTGCTAAAAATCGACAATTTTTCAATTTTTATATACAAAAAGAGCAGAGTGCTAAAACCCGGGCAGATTTCCAATATGAATTTGTATATTTTTTTTATCTATAACATTGGTTGGAAACAATTCATTTAATCTTGTGCTAAAAATCGAGTTTTTCCTTATAAATTTGTGTGCCCCTCCCATAATCCTTTTTGTTTCTCCGTTTATTGTATATATATATTTTTTTTTTCTGTAACCTATATATAGGCTGTAACTCTTTATGTACTTCAGTGTTCCTGAGGATGTCATTAGACGAAAGCGCTTGAGCACCATTCTGTGTTTCCTTTCCTTCGTGGTTTTATTCATCATATATATATATATTATATAATATATATATACACACACACACCTAGGACGTCCTAGGTATATATATGTTCATATAACCCCCTCCGAAAAAAATTTCTGGCTACGGCCCTGATATATTAGTACTGTACCACAGAAGGCCTAGAAGCATCTTAATCGCCACAAATCAAAGTCCGGATTAAGATTCATTTATAAGTTAACATGCCGCTCATCACAAGCAACCTCAGGACAGGTTTGCATGTGCGTTATATTTTCAGTCAAAGGGGGGGGGGGAGAATACACCTGTGTCACTGTCACGAATAGCTTGATCAGTTTCGTATCAGCTATTTCCCGAATATTTCCTGTGTAAATTCCAATTAGTTTAATCCTCAAAAGAGACGCCGAATTTACAGATACAAATTCAGTTTTTTATTGGTGAAATATTTAAGAGTAGGTTACTATGGAAACAACCGGTCCGCATCCGTTTTGAAGGAAATAATTTATTTTAAAGCTTGGGTTACGAAGCTGCATATTGTAAAAAGAAACGCATATATTGGTTTCCATGGTAACTGGGTATTACTGATAAATTTAAATCTTTGAAACTGCTGCGACTTTGTTTTTCGTGGTTTTTTTGCCGTGGTTTTTTTCCGTGGGAGGAGGAGGTGCCTATGGCAGGATTTGTTAATATATATATATATATATATATATTATATATATATCGTGTATTATCATGTTATATGAAGATTTTTTTAACAATTTTCTTTGTAAGTAGAAAATCCACGATGATGTGGTCCTTCAAGATATAATGAGGCATTCGTATCTTTGGCAGAAAGCACTTATACACCCGTGGACAAAATGATTTTTTTAAATTTTTTATTTGCACATCATCATTCTCTCTCTCTCTCTCTCTCTCCTCCTCTCTCTCTTCTCTCTCTCTCTTCTCTCTCTCTCTATATATATATATATATATACTTGCACGTTCGTAATACTAGCTCGTATTAGGGATATTATTGCAAAGAATATGTCCTGTCGAATTGGAGTTCAGTACAGTTATAGTTGGCAATAAATTTCAGTATATACTTTATATATATATATATATATATATATATATATATATATATATATATATATATATATTTGATATAACATAATACTTTATTATCCATACACCTGCGTGTATGTCCTGATCCCCCCCATAATGGGTTATATCCTCAATAAAGTACCACATTTCACTAAATCTTTTTGCGTATATATATATATATATAATATATATATATATTATATATATATATATATATATAATCCAAGATGAGCCGGGCGTACCTGGCTACGCGAGGTGGAGAGTACAAGAAACCAACTCTCTACTTCACCAGGCCAACTCGAGAGGAGGGGCGACAAGTTTGTCTTTCGTGAAATGAGGAATCATCGCACGGAACATTTGAAAGGTTGAAAGGTATATATAAGGTGAGCAAAAAGGCCTGCCTGAAAAATAACTATACAATAAATACTTTTGAGCCAGGCCAGGACTTCTGGCTCACCCTGTATATATATGTAAATGGTATGGGACAATGAAGCTGGAAAACGGTTGCTATCGCGAGTGACGCTGTAGTGTATATACTGTAGCTTCACTTTTTGCTGAAGAAAGCGGCGTATATGACAGTTCATCGAGTGTGTTTTGGTGGCTGTTTAACCTACTTCGAAATGTCAAAGGTCGTGTGACGAAAGGAACCTACAGTTTTATGTGGAATCCAAATTACGGGTCGCTACATCATCCGGACGCAGAGGATGGTTACCTATGCAACTATACTCTCCAGATACAGTGTCGCTTAACTTCGTTGATCAAAATGGAAGCGGTATTGCGACATGTTCCATCGATAAAACGGAAGGTATTGTTTAACATTTGAACACTCAAAATTTGGCGATAAACAGGAGCGGTAAACATGTGACATCCATTTTTTTAACAGACTTTGCACTTATCTTTGTTTACTTTACATGGCCAATCAAGTACACAAAATGTTTTTCACGAACATAAAGTACTTACATGGGGAAACTGAGTTTTAGTATTAAGTTTATTTGAACAATTTAATTGGGAAATATGTCTTTTACTAATACCCATTTAGTTTAATAATACCCAATGCATAATTATCTCAAGCGGGTTTTCATTAAAGCTGAAAAAATTAATTTATTATTATTATTATTATTAGTAGTAGTATTATTAGCATTATTATTATTACTGAGCCAGGCGTTGTCTTCTTTGGAAGAAGATGTCCACCGCTACACCACTCGTGTTCCTTAGTTCCTTGGGCAGCTAGTTGAATGGTCTTGGTCTTCTCACAACAAAACTATTTTTCTTCATGGTTGAGGATGTTTCCTGTCTAGCCTTTAATTTGGGAAAACGACACATTCTTCCTTTTCTACTTTCCACTGTTGTATGAGTGGTTATAGGGCTCAAAGTAAGATTAGGGGCTAGATCCTCCTTCATTTTCTAGGTGTACATAATGATGCACTTCTCTCTCCTTCTTTCCAGTGAATATAAGTTTCACGTAATTTTTCCCAGTAATTTAGTTCTTTGCATCTATTGATCTTGGCTGTGAAGTTTCTCCGAATCCCTTCTAGTTGACTGATGTCTTCTTTTTTATATGGGGATGTTAAGACCGAGCAGTATTTCAACTTGGGTATGATCAGCGTTTACAATAGATGAATCATTATATTCCTATCTCTTCTTCTAAAATTTCTCAATATCTCTCCAGTTAATCTTTTTGTTCTGTTTACTGTCATCTTATTTTGTGTTTCAAATTTCGCGTCACTAGTCATTACAACACCTAAATCTGCAGCTGACGAGGAAGCTTCTAACAGTGGCTGTATCCTCCAGCGCGGGACACGTCAACGCGAAGAAGAGGCGACGTCAAACCGAAACATCAACGCGCTGGTGGCCAAACTTCCTCAAATCTCCGTGCAGCGGGCTGTCTACGGTTGGCCAGACTGGCAGTCGACGGCCTGTTGCGTGGCACAGTCAGAGTGCCGATCGGCTCCCGGGGCCGGACCTATACCAGCGTGCTATTTTTTCATTTACGGGGCGCAATTGCGTGCTCCCGAACTACTCTTACTCTCTGGCGACATTAAGACTAATCCAGGTCCCACTACAACTTACACATGTCACATGTTAGGATAAAATGATCTTGGTTAACATGATTTTGCTTACGGCCGGATTGTTTACTCTGAAGAAGGTCAAGCTTTTTGCCCCACTTTATACCTACAGCTTAACCTGGAATTCGAACCACGACTCGCCAAGGAGGTCTCAAATGACAGTCCTAGCCAGGATTCAATCCCACGACTACCAGATCAACAACTCAGTGTTTAAACTACAAGCCAACCAAGCGTGTAGTGTATACATATAGCTATGGACTAAGAATAAGAAGCCCAAGTTTACATGAAAATGAAGACCAGGGCGATTGTATAAAACATTTATTCCATAACAGGACGCTTCGAATTTCAATGGATTCATCGTCAGCAAATATAAAACGAGAGTACACATAAATACATACAAACAATATGAACGAATTTAAACGAAGCTATAACCATAAATGTAACAGACGGAACAGAATTCAACGCGTGACACAAGACAAAAAGTAGAGCAGGATGCAAAAAAAAAAAAAAATTCACTAGAGACAAGTAAAAGTTAGTTGGTTTGAACAGTACTTATTTATGCAATTCATGATTACATTTAAAGAGTATCGATCGTCAATTTCAAGATGTAGCATTCGTGAGAAATTCGACTTATTCAGGTCAAAGGTATCAACATTATATCGAACTGGTCGATCCGTGTCTACTCCTGAATTTTCAGATGTACGTAATCATTCTGTTGAGTGTCATCATTCATTTGATATTAGTCATGCTTTCTCTTTTGTTATCTTCCGCTAATGCTGTTGATCTGAGAGTATTGGAGTTTATGATCATCAAACAACTCCGTCCCCCGTCCATTAATAATTGAGAAATTTTTACTTGGTTATCTGTAGTGAATTTATTTTAGCATTCTGCTCTAGTTTTTGTCTCGTGTGCCACGCGGTGAATTCCGTACATTTGAGACATTTAGGTTTCATAGCTTCGTTTAAATTCGTTCTTATTGTTTCTATGTATTTATTTGTATTCTCGTTTAATAATTGCTGATAATGACTCTAGTGAGATTCGAAACGTCCTTTCTGTCGCGGAATAAATATTTCATACAATTGCCCTGGTCTTCATCTTCATATATATATATATATATATATATTCTGTCGAACTTTTAATTAAATTGGATTAATCTGAATTAAAAAGGAAGTTTTTGTCGTACAAAAACCACAAATAAATAAATAAAAGAAAAAGCAAATATACTAATAATAATAATTAATAAATAAATAAATATATAAAAAAAATAAATGAATAAAATTACAGAATTCCATTTACATTCAACCTTTTTTTTGGACAAAAACTTGACGTACAAACTTCACTTCTAAGTTTTGTAACAATTTTTGTTATACCTTTGATTATTAATTGAAAATCTTATTTCTTTTTGCTTGATTAATTTCATTAATTTAAATAGGGATTTAATTAAAACATACTTTTAATTCTTCAATTTGTTAATAGTAAGCTAACTTAATATTAAATAAGTTTGAGCGCTATATATATATATATATATATATATATATAAACTGCAAACACGCAGTATAATTAACGTAAAGAACGACGCTTGTATTTGAAGGAGTGAGGCCCATGGTGTAATGGTTATCATATCTGACCGGCAATCGGAAGATCCCGGGTTCGATTCCCGGGTGGTTACCTCATTTTTTTCATTTGTTTCGTTCTCTCTCTCTCATCTTGCGCGGAATATTCTCCAGTTTCTCTTATACAAGCGTCGTTCTTTACGTTATATATATATATATATTATATATATATATATATATATATATATTGTGTGTGTGTGTGTGTGTGTATATATTCGTATATCATTCAGTATGGGGAGAAACTAGTACAAAGACGGTTAAGCCAACTAATGAAGCCCATTGGGTTCTCTCTTGGAATTATTATTATTACTACAAGCAACATCGGGATTGAAAGACGCGATTTCACTTCGCTAATACCTTATTGGGAAACAGTGTTGCTCGCTGAGAAGTTATTTTAATTCGTATCTAAGTAGAAAACTATAGAAAATTAATTACTTTAAGGTTCGTTGAACTCAAACTGTATTAAAACGAACCCTAAATGAAACTATAGTTCAATTTTGTTTTCTTTTTTTTTTTTTTTTGTAAAAATATCGAGAATTAAAATCAGATACAAGATTTATTTTGTCTGCAGACTTTTACACTACAATAAATTCGTCCTTTCACACTTGATTGATACGAGGTGAAAAAAAGAGTGTGAAATTTTATGTCGACTCATTCACTGCTGACGTTCGACAGCTAAAAATTTGGTAGAATTTTTTTTTTATGTTAATTAAAATTCACAGACAATTTATTTTTAATTACTTTTAATTTTTGCAATTACGTAATTTAGCTTGAATTATCGTTCGGTTTTGTTTTGTTTTTTACTCATTTTGTGTTTAGTAATAGTTTAAATAGCTTTTATTATGTGTGTAAGAATTGAGTATATATATATATTATATATATATATATATTATATATATTATATATATATATAGTGGGCTAAAAGTCAAGAAACATAGGCACTATGCTTTTTAATGCAAATATACATATATATTTATACTGAAAAGCATAGTTCCTATGTTTCCTAACTTTTGGCCCACCCTGTATATACAGGATGTTTCATAATATGTGGGACGCACTTTCAGGATGCCCGAAATCGCTTCCGAGTTACAGGCCGTTTTGTGTTCCAGCAATTCTTTCTGCAAACTGTTTACAAACACTGCTTGCCGACAATGTTTGTGAGTGTGTACGAGACTTACAGTATTTCATGTATGACCTTGCCGATTATAATGTTTCGTACACTCTATGACATGTTTCAATATAGTTGAATGTAGAGCCATCAGTCAGTCAGGTGCATCGCGGTGTTTCACTGTTCGTATTCGTAACTTCTTACCGTGAATAAGTGCAGTCCACTGAAAAAAAAACCCTTAAAAGTTTTTGTGCTATTCACTGATAATGTCCATTTGAAGTGAGAATGGAGGCTTATTCAAACAGAGAAATGGCAGACATGCATCTCATGTTTGGACTTGCCGAGTGTAATGCGGCCGCAGCAAGACGTCTGTATGCGGAAAGGTTTCCAAATCGCCGTCTGCCAGATAAGAAGACCTTTCAGAGAATAGACGAGCGTCTTAGTGATACAGAATCATTCAACAAGCGAGTTTCAGATAGTGGTAGACCAATCAGCGCCAGAACTGTTGAGTTGGAGGTGCGGATCCTGCATCGCATGGAGGAACATCCTGGTGTCAGCACCCGAAGGATAACAGCAGCAGAGGGTGTAAGATACACAACTATGTGGAGAATTTTACGGGAACAACAGCTTTACCCATATCACATTCAGAGAGTACAAGGCCTTACTGAAGCTGATTTCCCACCACGAGAGGCTTTTTGTATTTGGTTCCTTCAACAGTGTGCTCGCGATCCTCTTTTTCTATCCTCCGTGTTGTTTTTCTGATGAGGCTGCCTTCACAAGAAATGGCGTGATTAATTTTCACAACACTCATCACTGGGCCGAACAGAATCCGCATGCCATCATCCAGTCAAGGCACCAACAACAATTTAGTATCAATGTACAGGCAGGACTTATTGCCGACAACGTAATCCACTCGATTTTTACCTATGGGGTCATCTGAAATCCATCGTTTACGTGACACCTATTGACAACGTTGAAATGCTTCGCCAACGTGTAGAACAAGGATGCCAGAAAATCCGAGCAATACCTGGAATGTTTGAACGCGTCAGGCAGTCTATGACGAGGCGTATTCAGACGTGTATTCAAGCGCAAGGCGGTCATTTTGAGCACTTCCTTTAAAGGTAAGGCGGATACTTGCTGGAATACATAACGGGCTGTAACTTGGAAACAAAGCGATTTCGGGCATATGTTTTTCTGAGCTTTTCTCATTGTTTTCAGGTCCTGAATCCATTCTGAAAGTGCGTCCCACATGTTATGAAACACCCTGTGTGTGTGTGTGTGTGTGTGTGTGTGTTGTGTGTGTCCATAAAGTCACGCATCATAGGAAAATACATTTATGTTGTTTATTTATTTTGTTTTATTTATTTGTTTGAGATGGTTCCCACCAATCTCAAAACATGTTTGTAAACGAAAAAGCAGGTTTCTTCGAATGTTCCTCAACATATTTGGCCTGATGGAGACATAAATAAATAGACATTGCTTCTGTTCCTACGATGCGTGACTTTATGGGCACCCTGTATATATAGCTATGGCCAAAACAGTTGCAACACTAAAATTGTTTTGAATGAGAGAAGTATTAACAGAAATTATGCGTAACATCATTGATGCATTTCGATTATACTGATAATTATGGTTTTCGTAATACTTGTCAAGATTTGTGAACTTTCTCAGAAAGATTTGGTATGAATATTATTTGATATGTTAATTTTAATATGTCGTCATATTTTTTTCCTTTATTTTGCAGTTTCTTGGTAAATATATTTAAATTACAAAGTAGTATGAAATTCAATACATCAACAGCACATCATTAGTCAAAGCAGCATGCAAATTTCACTTGGCTTTATCAGACAAACTTAAAATATTCTAGTGACGCCAAACTTTTGGTCAAAGCTGTATAATGTATATGCCGTAATTAGTTTTCCAGGTGCTTTCTTTTGAATTCTGTGCGGGAAATAAAAGAAGCCTTATACAGTAGATATATAAATTTAATGCCACTTAAAATTCTCTTATAATGACGACACTCAAGGTACAAAAACAAGATGGGTTCTAAGGTGTTGCGAGTCTTTTAGCTATATATATATATATATATATATATATATATATATATATATATATATATATATATATATATATATATATATATATATATATATAGCCAAACAGATAATACCAAACCCACAAGTCAGAGATGTTGGCGCAATAATGTCGTCGATGCAGAATTTAGAGAGCACTATAACATCAAAATTACAACAGGTAGAAAAATAATTGGAATCATCTGGAGGAGCTTCCGCAGCAGAAAAGCAATCATTATGCTCAAATTGTGGAAGAGTCTAATCCTATCGATAATTGAGTATTGCTCAGTACCCACAAGCCCATACAGAAAACGAGACATTGTGAACATTCAAGCCATACAAAGAACTTTTACGTCAACGAAAGGTGAAGACTACTGGTCTCGATTACAATCCCTGAAACTCTGCTCTCTCGAAAGAAGACGCGAGTGGTACACAATAATATACATGTGGAAAATACTCAAGGGTTGTGTTCCTAACCTTAGAAATGCAATATAAACAAACTAGAATGAGAGAAGAGGCAGATTTTATACTGTCCCAGCTGCGGTGGGACAAGAGGCCCAAAGCTTTTTAATGTCCTACCAAAAGAAGCGAGGAACCTCCAGCACACCGACCTGAATAATTTCAAGAACCAGCTGGACAGATTCCTATGCGAAGTTCCTGACCAGCCATGCGTGGCTGGCTACGAGGGCAGAAGGAGGTCAGAAAGCAATTCCCTCCTTCACCAAATCCCGCAAATAAGGCGGGATGCTGCAGAGGGGTCGACCGCAGATCGATCCTGAATCGTCGTTCAAACCCTCATAAAGTGACATAAAGTAACATATATATACACACACATCGGGTGATTACAAATGATCGTCCCAATTTTAAACATTTATTATGAAAAAGCTAACAAAGCTCTAGCGAAAAGCAAGATATTCAAATAAAGAAGAACTTAAAAAGTTTTATTTACGAGCTATTGAAGTTCAATATGAGCTCCTTTTGTGGGTCTGCAGACATCAAAGCGGTATTCTGTTTCCCCTCTATACATTTTGTAACATATCATACTGAACTTTTCTAACAGCCTCACGTATCCTTTCCTTCAAATGTTACAAAGTTGTTGCCATTGCTGGAACAAAAACTTAACTTTTGACATAGCCCCAGAGGAAGAAGTCAAAGGGGGTAAGATCAGGCGAACGAACCCGCCAAGGCATGGGTCCCCGACGCCCGATCCAACGATCAGACAATTGCCCATTCAGGGAAGTTGTAACCTCATTTACAAATAAAAATTTCCTGAAATATTCTTTATTTGTATATCTTACTTTTCGCTGTAGCTTTGTTAGTTTTTTTATAATAAATGTTGAAAATCGGGAAGATCATTTGTAATCACTCGGTATATTGTGTTTCAAACAAACCTTTTTTTTTCGCTGTTTTGTTTATAAAAAAGCATGGTGGGGGAGGTGCGTTTTTTGGTTTGTTTTTACCCTATCCAGTAGAAAATATGTTTATATAGAAAATAGATATAGCCCTTCTCGTATATTTTCAATAAATTACTTTTTATATGTTGTTAAAAACATAAAACATTTTTAAAATATATAAAACAGACCTTCTTCTCATTAAACATAGACTTACGGGCTACAGCAGTGGCTTAATAAATCTTTTCAGCTTCTTTTATATTTCAAACCAAAAATATAGATAATTATATATCGCCAATGAAATAATTGTTAAATTTTTACAAAAGAAAAGGTAAATATCTGCGTGCGTGTAATATTTTATATTAATTAATGTTAGGGCTAGGCCATAGGTTGGTGTTTCTCAACCTTTTCTATGCTGGCGACCGATTTCGACATAAAAAATTTCGCGAGCCCCCTTTTCCTAAATGATGATGCAACATATCAACTACAAAATAGTTCCTGAACTATTCCTTACGTAACGATGGAAGCCTTGGTAAGAGGTGCACACTTCAATACGTTGAGTGAAAGGGTGGTAGAGTCTGCCGAACTTGCATGAAGCCTACACGATAAGTTAATTGATCATTCTTCTGACAAGACCCTACCGTTGTCATTCCTCTCATCCTGTCAGACAACTTGTGTACATTTTGAATAGTACGGAAAAGTGATTAGCCAGAACTGGTGTTTGAAGCAATGAAAATTTTAGCTCTACTTGCAACCTCATACTTATGCGAACTGGGCTTCTCATCAACGGTTACAATTGAAACAAAGCAAGGAAATTGACTGTATATGCGTTTTAGTCTATTCAACCAAATATAAAAAAGATTAACAAATGCAAAGCAGCCAAAGGTATATCACTGAAAGACATAGCTTAACAGTTAAGATGATTACGTCTAAAAGAAAATAATTTTAACTGTAAAACCGTAACATTACAGGAAATTTTCACCAAAAACATAATCTGCATTTACATATTTTGTCTTTTTCGATGGAAAAATAAACTCCGATTTTCCATGTAGGCTGATGTTTTTGCAAAGCACCGAGACCTCCCACCCCCTGAGCACTTACCGTGACCCCCTAGGTTGATAAAAACTGCCTGTGATGATATCTAATACAATATTTTCGACTCCTCCTCCTTTAACAGAAATCAGGGAAAGGAAAGTATGCCATATTCAAAATCCCAAGAACACCATGATAGACTATATTAACGTACTTACTGATATGTAATTAATAAATGTCTGTAGGAAAATTAATTGTACATTGTACTGTACATACGGACAATACACAACAGTAGTTACCGTACTTAGTTTTTTATTATTATTAAAGTACCTAGTTATTTTAGTAGTTTGAGATAATTAAAGTAGGGTGTTGGAGAAACAATGCTTCAAAAATAATTAGTCATACTTTTCGTATTAATTAATATCTATACAATATGCATGGTTGTTTACATTTCCAAACTGTTCAAATTTAGAACACTTCCACATGGTGACCATCATAAATGCAAAACTTCACTTTACTTTTACGTGGAGGTCAAAATGTGTCAATAAAACCCACACTAATAGACGGAGTTTATTTCCACGACAGTTTCGATGCCCACTGGCATCCTCTTCGGGTGGATACAGAAAAACGAATGAACAAAAATAAGTAAAGAAACAATCCAGGAAAGGTACGGAACATTATAGAAGACCAGAGACCATTAAGAAATTCACACCTAGGTTAGATCCCGTTCACCCGAACTGGAAGGGATTTTTTGACCAAGAATCTCATCAAAGGGTCGAGCTTATAAGTACCTTCACACAAATTAAAATTATCCCCTTGTTCTATACATACAGATTCTATTATTTTTCTTTTGACATAATTATTAGTGATGGGACGATACCAAAATTTTTAACGATTCCGATTCCGATTCCGATACCACTAAAAAGTCTCGATTCCGATACGATTCCGATTCCGATTCTCAATATTTTTAAATATAATTCTATACTTGTTTTTCTGGAAATTGTCATATTTTACTCTGGTAAGATTAACTATTTACATTATGAGTATGGTAATAAATTATAAATTATAATAGATTGGTTTAAAAATAAAAATCAACTGTAAGTTGTAACAATTCATTTTAATCTTCTTGATTACACATCATGGATATACATGTTTTAATGTATAGCTACAATACAATAAAAATAAAATTTGTTATCCTCTTTCATTTAAATTTTAAAGTTTACATTGCAAAACTGGTTCAATTAAAAGTTTAAAAAAATCCTTTTACTCAAAAAGCAATCAAAAGCAAGTTAAAGAATCGTTTTAAGAATCGGAAATCATGGTACAATTCTCTCGATTCCGATTCCGATTCCTGAAAAATGCTCGATTCTTCCGATTCTCGATTCCGATTCCGATTCCGATTAATCGTCCCATCACTAATAATTATTACATTTATAAAGTAATTTACTTGATTCCCAATCTATGGCATGATTATTTTGGCTGGCATGATAAAAAATTGCATTATTAGTGTTACAACATCTGAAGGGGCATATTTATGTTCTTTAATATGAGTTTCAATATTCCTTCCGGTTTCTCCTACATATACTAGTACATTACAGTTTTCACAAGGAATGCTGTAGACACCAGCTTTCTCCTGTTTTGCAAAGTTATTTATCATTCGTCGCTACACTGTGTATTCGTTGCTTCATTAGAGCATAACTAAAATACTCTTTTGGAATGGATCCAATAACTTCTGATTCTTTGACGGAATTCTGCCAGATACCTGGATTTATCATGATACACATGTATTTTAATATAACCCCATAAATAAAAGTCCAAAGAGGTTAAGTCGTGTGTTCGAGATGGCTTATCCAGCGCTAAAACACAGCAACATGAGCTGAATTCACTAAAAGTTAACGTTGAGTGTGCTATGTCACGTAACTTCATGCTCAATTCTTTTTTCTTTGACGATTCTACCGTAACTGGAACGAATTATTTTAACATACTGCAGGCATTTTTTTTCTCCAACTAAGGGCTACTGGAGTTGCCATGCGAAGTGGTATCTTTCAACAAGATGAGGCGACTTCCCTATGCCGTCGACTGTTCACAACTTTCTAGACACAATCTTTCCTCAACGCCAGATAGGCCGTGGTGGACCGATAGCATGGCCACTACAATCACCTTACTTAACCTCTTTGTATTTTTATCAATGGAGGTATGTTAAAACATTCGTGTATTGTGACAAACCCAGTAGTTTAGCAGGACCGTCAAAAAAAGAGAGGTCACTGGGGTTCATTCCACAAGAGCATCTTGCTTACGCTATAATGGAGTTCGAGCGTCGAATACACGTTGTAACCACAAATAATGGTTATCTTGTGAAAGTGTTCTAAACTTGGACAGTCTGGTAATGTAAACAACAATATATATGACACAGATATTGATTAATAAGAAAAATTACCAATAAAGGTTAATATAATCCTAAGGTATGTCAAAAGTCTTTTTTTTTAATTATTTAATCGCTTTTAGGTTTATATTTTAATTAGAATTAATTTTGAGTAACATTTAAAAAAAAAAACATGAAACACCCCCCCGCCCCAAAAAAAAAACCCAAAACAAAAAAAACACGTCGCTTCATTATTATTTTTTATTTTTTTTTCTATGCGGACCAAGGGTGAACGCCCACAAAAACGCACCCCAGTAAAGAGAAAGAAAAGAAAAAACCAAAATAAAAAAAATAAATCTTATTTCATTTTGTTTTTATTTTTTAATTTTGAAAAGATTGTGTAGTGTCTAAAATGCATGTATGGTAATGAGGAGTAGAGGGAGAAGTGTTTGTGTGTGTTTGAGAGCATGCTGGACTGTATATACTGTGTATATATAATATATATATATATATATATATATATATGAAAATTATTTCACGAAAGTAACACGTGAAAAATATTTAGGATGAATAAAACCACGAAGGAAAGGAAACACAAAATGGTGCTCAAGCGCTTTCGTCTAATGACATCCTCAGGAACACAGTGTTCCTGAGGATGTCATTAGACGAAAGCGCTTGAGCACCATTTTGTGTTTCCTTTCCTTCGTGGTTTTATTCATCATATATATATATATATATATATATATATACGCTTTGCTTTTCATATGATGGTTTCAACGACGGTTGAGGATCGACCTGCGGTCGACTCCTCTGCAACATCCCATCTCATTCGCGGGATTTGGTGGAGGAGGGAATTAGTTTCGTTTCCAATCTTTTCCTGGCCCCCGTAACTAGCACCGCATGGTTGGTCAGTGGTCAGGACTCTGCACAATAATATGTTCAGATATATATATATATATATATATATATATATATATGTTTTAATCTGTTTCAGATATCATTTCAAGACTACTCTCTCTCTCTCTCTCTCTCTCTCTCTCTCTCTCTCTCTCTCTCTCTCTCTCTCTCTAAACCGATTAATTGCAAAATTCTTCAAGAATAAACAAAATGAAAATAAAATAAATATTTTTCTTTGCGTTTAATTTAACCGTCTTAAAATTACAGAGATAGAGCGAGAGAGAGAGAGAGAGAGAGAGATACTCATTATATATATATATATTATATAATATAATATATATATATATACTGTGGCACTAATAAGTATTCGTACAGAGAAATAGTTCAGTTATATTCGTCCTTATTTTTTGTATCATGCATAGAAGTTATGAAAGGTTTTTACCTTTCGTTCGTAAAAATTTAATTTAACAAATAAAAAAGTTAGTTTAACTCCACATATAATGTAAAACATCAAAGAATTTGATGAAACTTAAAAAGAAATTAAAATGCAAAAGTTTTCGTACATTTATTTATTTACAAAATTATTGAATACTTTGTGTGTCCACCTTGGGCTTGAAGAATTTAAAATTTTTATCGGTAGTTGGCTGTTTATTGATTAGAGACTGTTGGCAATTCCAAAATCCGGAATTTTCTTTGTGAATCTTCATGGAAGATGGATGAGTGTACGAGACATTAGTAAGCAATGGGTCGTCGTGGTAAAGGGCTATTTACAGATCTTAAGAACTCTGTTATTGCTGCACACGAGTCTGGGAAGAGTTATAGGAAGTTTGGAGAAGAACTTCGATTTTCATTTACGACGGTTGCTACATTTATAAAGAAATCGAAAGGCTTTGGAACAATAAAAACTCTACCAAGGTGTGGAAGACTTTGCAAGATTTCAGAACGTACAGCTAGACGGATTGAAAGAATGGCTGCTGCGAATCCACTAGTGACTGCAGGTCATATTTGCTAAACATTAAGACTGTTTAAGTTCGATATCCATCCCTCTACGATACGTCATACATTGAGAAAAAATGGTCTGCATGGAAGAGTTGCACAAAGAAAACTTCTGCAAAAACGCACAAAGAAGCTCGTGTAAAGTACGCCAAGGATCATCAAAATGATGGATTTGCATTCTGGAAGAACGTTTTCTGGACAGTCGAGACCAAAATTGGATTATTCGGGAAGAACGGGCAACGGTATGTTAGGCGAAAATCAAATACTGCATTCGAGGAAACAAACATCTTTCCTACGGCTAAACATGGTGGTAGTAGTTTGCTTCTTTGGAGATGTTTTCGTGCTTCTGGTTTAGGAAAGCTTGTTGTCATCAATGGAATCTTGAATTCGAAGAAATATCAGGAAATTTTAGAAGAATATGTATTGCCTTCAGTTCGGGAGTTGCGAATGAATCGCAGTTGAGTATTGCAACAAGATAATGAACCAAAACTTAAAAGTAAGAGCACCAAGAAATGGTTTCAACAAAAGCATTTTAAGCTTCTCGAGTGGCCTAGTTAAAGTTTAGATCTCAATTTAATCGAGAATTTATGGTTTAATTCGATAAAAGGTGTCCGCAAGAGAAACCCTTCGAATCTGAATGAAGTGTAACAATTTTCTTTTGAAGAATGGCCTAAAATTTCTACTGAGAGATGTCGAAACCTTGTAGAAAAATACCCAAAACGAATCGTTAAAGTCATTCAAGCAAAAGGTGGACACAACACAAAGTATTAAATAATTTTGCAAATAAATGTACCGTACGAAGACTTTTGCATTTTAACTTTTTTAAATTTTCGTCAATTAATTTTTTTATTTGTTAATATTTACGCACGACCGGTAAACTTTTCGTACCTATCCTAGTATACATGATACTACAAAAGATAAAGACGAATAATTGAAATATTTCTCTGTACGAATACTTATGAGCGATAGTGTATATTATGCAATAACCGCAAAAAAATGTAAGTGTTTCAGAATAATTTAAAAACCCGCAAGAAAATATAAAATAGGATCCGAATGACGTTTACAGCACCACTATAATGGTCCCCCTTTCAATTGAGAAGAAAACAGGACGACCCTTAAGTGGTCGCTGGTAAGACTAAACCTGAATAATATAGCTACAAAAACGATAATTTTATTTTAAAAAGATAACCAACAAACTAAGATAGTTGGTTGTTACAATTCAGCCAAGGAACAAACTCTGAAATATTGAAATCATCTAAATCAAAAGATACTTTATTACCATTAAAATTATCAGTATTTTTAACAAAGAAAGTTTCTAATATATATTATCATTGTCATTAATAGGAACAAGGCTTTTATAATCATTAAATGTAATATTATGTTATGTAGACTGAACATGATTAAATACTGGACTGTCAGACTGTCTATTTATATATATATTATTATATATATATTATTATATTATATTATATTTTATTATTACTCCTTTACTTATTATTAATTTTTATTAGTGAGTCTCTCTCTCTCTCTCTCTCTCTCTCTCTCTCTCATCTTCGAATATGTATATAATATGGATATATCCAGCTAATTATCTAAATTGAAACCAATGAGTCTATTAACCTATACCCGAAAATGCAGTCACGAATTACTACATCCAAATATAAAATACAAATGAATTATAGTCATAGTCCCAATTATACGCACGAAGAAGTCACTTTACCTTCCTGACACAGTCGACACACCCTCCCCAGTCTTGCTCACTTTCATCACCATATCTCTACGGTCCCTTCCTCACCTCTTTTCTCACCTTTTTTGTTTTCTGTTTAACCACCTGGTGGCAATTTATAAATGCTTTTCCTGTCCTTTATTTTTTATTAACTCTGTTATAGCTTCAATAACTTAATTATTGCGATGTTCTCCAGTTTCCTCCTTTGTTCATATCCAATGGGGTTATCTGGCACGGAAAAACTCTATTACACATCTGGCACTTTTGTGTGTATATATATATATATATATATATATACATTCACTGCAAAGAACACGCAGTATAAATAACGTAAAGAACGACGCTTGTATAGGAGATATTCCGCGCAAGACGAGAGAGAGAGAACGGAACAAATGAAAAATGAGGTAATCACCTGGGAATCGAACCCGGGATCTTCCGATTGCCGGTCAGACGCGATACCATTACACCATGGACCTCACTCTTCCAAATGCCGTAATTACCTCATTTTTTCATTTGTTCCGTTCTCTCTCTCTCGTCTTGCGCGGAATATCTCCTATACAAGCGTCGTTCTTTACGTTATTTATACTGCGTGTTCTTTGCAGTTGAATGTATATAATGTTACGGCATGCGGGAGGTGCCCCCTTGGGGCATTGGTTTCTGCGAGTATGTAGAAGAATTACGGCATTTGGAAGAGTGAGGTCCATGGTGTAATGGTATCGCGTCTGACCGGCAATCGGAAGATCCCCGGTTCGATTCCCAGGTGGTTACCTCATTTTTTCATTTGTTCCGTTCTCTCTCTCTCGTCTTGCGCGGAATATCTCCTATACAAGCGTCGTTCTTTACGATATATATATATATATATATATATATTTTTTTTTTTCTCAAGATGTGGTGGGGCGGTTTTTTCATTATGAAAAATCATACGAATTCATGCATGATATTCCACACACCACACACCACACACACACATATATATATATATATATATTAGATATATAATATTTTGTTGTTCTTTTGGTATTGTCTAACCTCCTTGGTCGCGACAAAGATCATGTGACGGAGGGGACCTACAGTTTTTACGTGGGATCCGAACCGCCTAACCATCGGATTACTACATCATCCGGACGCAGATGACAGTTATCCGTCCAACTACTAGCCAGATCCAATGTCGCTTCATTTCACTGATCGACTGGAAGCTGAGAGAGAGAGAGAGAGAGAGAGAAGAGAGAGAGAGAGTATGATAAACGAATTTGATTCCAGATTCGTAAATAGGACGAAAACATCCGTTAAAACATTATAAAAATTTGGACATCCTTAGGGTAAATTAGCCAAAATTCGTGAATAAAAACGTGTTATTTTTTTTTTAGAAATTCTGATTTTTTATTGATTTTTTTTAAGGAAGGGGTAGAGCGGGGGGGCGGTAGAGGGGGGGTTAAGTAACTGTAATTAAAATTTGATAATTGGTCTTCAAATTAAGGGAAAAGAAGTTCAAACTTAAAGACACGTTTATTTTATATATAACTTTCATATACTGTAGATTAACATATATGAGATATATATACATTATTGCTACGTAGCTGTCCTAAGATATACAGGGTGATTCACTCGCTGGTAGCCCCAGAGTATCGTATAACGATACTCTGCGGCTACCAGCGAGTGAATCACCCTGTATTATACGTAGAGTGTTTGTGAACGACTAAAGCCATCTGGTAAGAACAGTGGAAATTATGACGTCATGTGCTCTTTACAATAGTGCAAAAATCGTAACACTTTATATTTATTATACTATTAAAATAAACGCTATATGCGGAGTTAACAAAAGTTATAACAACGCATTACAACGTATCTACGCTAAACGACAGTATAACTCATACGGGATGTTGTCGATGTTAAGGGATGAATAACACGGGGCACGGGGCAGGGACAATTCGACGTGGCCGACTCGATGCGACCCAACTCGATGTGGCCGACTCGATGTCAGGACAACTCGATGTCAAGCCAAGTCGATGCCAGGCCAAGTCGATGCCAGGTTAACCGGGTTAACTGAATGCCCGGTTAGGTCAACTGTACGCCCTTGACGATTGGTTAGGTTAAGTTGTGATATTTTCGTTAAAACTAACGAAAATATCCCTTAGGGATATCACATCGAGTTGTCCTGACATCGAGTCGGCCACATCGAGTTGGGTCGCATCGAGTCGGCCACATCGAATCGTACCCAACCCGAATAACACAACACCCGAAGCTCAGTGGGTAACATGTACCATTTCTATTTAAGCGAAGTGAAGACAACAAGATCGGAGGTTCGAGTCTTGATGGTGCTGGTAACAGGGGCGTACCTAAAGTATTTGGCACCCGGGGCGGATCCTTCCTTCGGCTCCCCCCTCCCATAAATAATTTTAAAATTTAAACATACAGAAAAATATATTATGTTTGAAAGTAGATTTTTAAACAGTACAGTACTGTCATAAGCAAATTGGAAATAAGAAAAATGCAGGACATTAAAAATTCAGTGAACAGGTAATACTGCATTTTATTTTATACAAAAAACACAAAAAAAACACTTAAACATCACTATGATACCACATTGTCAAAAATTACTGGACACGAGTATAAGTACCATGATATTGTTATAAATACCAGCACTTTATGCTTTATCATAATTATATAATGAAACATACCTCATGTATGTGGAGTCACAGTGTCAAGTGAACAAGACTTGGAATGTCAGTTGCAGCCAGCTGGCTATGCTCAACAAACTGATGACTAAAACGTCAACAAACGTTCGCCTTTCGATGTAATTTTTATCAAATATTTAATTTTTCGTTTGTAAATTTTGTATTGGCGAATTTTTCATTTGGTTTGAAAACTTGTACTGGTATTTCAACTCTCCCGATGGCACCCCCCTCCTGGCTGTCACCCGGGGCGGACCGCCCCCCTCGCCCCCCTCGCCCCCCTTAGTACGCCACTGGCTGGTAATAATAATAATAATACTAATCTGAGAGTTCGAAAAGTGGGCCGCATTAGTTTGGCCTGAGCGCTGTACCATGCAGCTTATGGCTCGCCTAATTGATTATTATTGATATACCTACCGTATATACACGAAGTCGATGGATGATAATTAACTGAAAGAAGATATATACGTCACTACTTTGGGCTTAAGTTTTTACAGCAGTGGTACTCATTGTGCGGCTCGCGAACCAAATGCGCTATATATATATTTGTCTCGCGAGCCGCGCAATGAGTACCACTGATATACGAGTACAGTAACAAAAACCTATAAGGATTTTGGCCCATATACCACGACAAACGTCTTAAAAAGGAATAAACATCCCACAAAAAAGTGTGATGTCATCTATCAACATCGAAACTCAAAAGCGATTTTTTGAATTTTCGATGGATTTGGATGAAAAATAATTTTTCTTTAATTGGCTTTGAGCTGAGCCGTGAAAAGAATTGTAGGAATTTTCATTTACTCACCAATTAGCAGCTAGGTAATATGAGCGTGACTAAGTTCAAGAAGGAAGGCAGAAAGAACTACGAGTATGTCTACATAGGCAGTATTTTTTAAATTGTCCACGCTTGATCGTACTGGATACCGTCAAATTATCGTTTCTGCTTGAGGTGCCTTCGTTACCGACCAAATGCAATAAACAATGATAAAGGAGGCTGAAATCTATTTTTCAGACCGGACGAGTGTCCCGGAAATTCACTAATCTGAATGTTGCAGGAACACTTTAGGTTTAATACAGGGGCGGGGGGAGGGGGGGGGGATACAAAGGAAACATTTTGGTGATCAATGAACGTAGCAATTTCGATGCAATGCTTTCTTCTTCAACACATTCAGACAAGGCTATTAAACAAATCCGAATTCAGCGCTCACTGAATTCTCTGAAACATTGGCATAACCATACCTGAATGACTGAATGCTGGACAGGTGGAAATTGTAAAGATTATTTATGTAGTTATATATTAATTTATTTAATCTTTTTTCTAACTTTTTTCTTTTATATATTTATCTATTTATTGATTTATGCAAAAGATATTACAAATTTGAATAAAACGTGGCACCAATGTTTCTAGGTTGAATGATTTCAATTTTACTCTCCAGCAGAAGAAATTATTACATTCCCTTTACACACACACACACACACACACACACACACACACACACACACTTTTTATACGCATGCTCTAATATGCATGTTTGTATATACACATAGTTTATATATACACATAGTTTATATATATAATATATATTATATATATATATATATATATATATATATGAGCGAAAGCGATAGATTTGGGGGTTATAATGACCGATAATGCGAAATTCGAGACACAAAATCAGATAGCGATAAACAAAGCAAAAAAGAGTCGCGGGGCAGGTACTAAGAACCTTTAAAAGAAGGGACAAGACAGTAATGATTTCACTGTTGAAAACACTGATCATACCAAAACTTGACTACTTCTCAGTCTTGACGTCCCCATACAAGAAGGAAGAAATTAATGAACTAGAAGATATTCAGAGACATTTCACATCCAAGATCGATGGCTGCAAGGAACTCAACTACTGGGAACATTACGTAACCTAAATCTGTACTGCTGGAAAGAAGAAGAGAGAGGTACACCATAATATATATATGGAAAATGATCAAAAACAGGTACCAGACCTCAAATTAAACCCAATTACCATCCAAACAACGCTGGAAAATAGGAAACGCAGAATGTTTAGTGTTCCCGAATTAAAGGCCCGAGAAGGGACCTCTTCAGCACTGAAGAAAAATAGCTTGGTTGTCAGGGGGCCAAGACTTTTTAACCAGCTTCCAAAGGACCTCAGAAACGTTACTCGGGGGTCAAAGTTGAAGTTTTCAAGAGAAGATTAGATGCTTGGCTCAGGATGATACCAGATGAGCCGGATGTACCTGGCTATGTGCGGTGGAGAGCGCAAGAGAGCAATTCGCTTCTCCCCCAAGCTAGGCCTGGAGGCGGGGCCACCAGCTTGATCTTCATGTAAAGAGAAACCAATGCACGGAACTGCTACGAGGTTACGAGGTTATATATGTGTATATCGCCGGAGGAGATTATAGACACCAATCCGGGAGGGACGCGAGAGAGCGAGTGCTGGAACTCTCATTTCTCCCATTTCACTGTTTAATGTGTATGGAATACACATTATTGAATCTTTTTTTCAAAAAAGCATGATTTTTAAGACCCTCGGAGTCCCCTAGAGGGGCAGACCATAAATGTCCCCACTTCTGGATCCTCCCTTGCAGGTACAGGGAACGCAGACCCGTGAAGCGAGGTTGGTTCTCCTACCACTTATTCGAGATGCCCAGGACCTCTCTTTGATTCACTTTATAAACTTCTGCAACATTCGTAGCCTTTCCTCACGTTTCCAATCTGTTGAACACCACCTCTCCTTTTTTAAACCCCACCTTCTTCTCATCACTGAAACTCAGGTATCTGAGACGACTGACAGCAACCCCTTTTCTGTACCCTCATACTTTCTCTATACTCAATTTCATTTCAAAGGTGGATGTTGCGTATACGTAAGCAACGACTTAACTTGCTCTTGTATTCCCGAACCTGAATCTTCCGAATTCTACATCGTCTGGCTACGGCTTACATGCCAATCTCAAACTAAATACATCTGCGCTTTCTACGTTTCTCCTAATTCTACTGATTATCCAAACTGTTTGACTACCTCACTTCCAAAGTGGAATACATTCTATCTCACTCTTTTTTCACTGAAATCTCCATTTTGGTGATTTCAATGTTCAATATTCGCTGGTGAACTAGCTGACAATTTCTCTCGACTAAATTACCTACACCAGATTGTACAGCCCCCTATTCGTATCCCCAATCACCTTGGAAAAAGTCCAACATTCAGGATTTATTTCTGACAATTCATCCTTCTTACTTTGTCAAATGTTTTTCCACGTTGGGCTTCTCCGACCACAATCTTATATCTGTTTCCTGTCCTATCGCTCAAGTTCGGCCTTTGGATCCTTCCAAGAGAAAGCGCCTTTGGCACTTTGGCGCCGTCGACTGGGAAGGCCTAAGGCAAAACTTCTTGGATTTCCCATGGAATGATTACTGCTTCCATGGCCGGAGGCATTCCTAGTGCGTTCAGAGCATCACGGGGTGATTCTCCCGGGCATTCAGGCGGACAATCCATATTCTTTTTCTGCAACTAATGCAAAAAAAAACAACTTGGTTTAACTTTGCTTGTTCTAATGCTATCCGCAACAGAGAGGAGTCTTTCAGAAGGTACCGTCACCATTTAACTCCTGACTCTCACTCTACTTATATTTCTGCCAAGAATCGTGCAAAATCTGTTCTTCGACCCTTCAAAAATTCCTTCATCAGACAAAAATGTGAAAACCTATCTAATTCTAATTTTTCTCGCTATTTCTGGCACCAAACCAAGAACCCCTCCAACGACTTTACTTCTTCTTTGCTTCCTCTTTTCCATCCTGACGGCTAAATTGCCGTCTATTCTCCTGATAAAGATAGACCCTTCACTCACACTTTCTCATCCAGCTCACCCCTGGACGATTTCGTGCTGTTCCTCCATCTCCTCCTCTCTCTGACTTAATTAGGTCTAAAATTAGACGCTTTTCCAAAGAAGTTTTTTCTGCCCTCTCTGGGCTCAACTCTAGGAAGGCGAACGGTCCTGATGGTATCCCTCCTGTTGTTCTCAAGAACTGTGGTTCTGTGCTCCACTCTGCCAAGGCAAACTCTTTCGTCTTTGTCTTTCATCTGGTACTTTTCCTTCCCGCCTCATTTGCTGGATTTGGTGAAAGAGGGAATTGCTGTCTGATCTCCTCCTGCCTCGTAGCCAGCCACGTATGGCTGGTCAGGGACTTTCCACAGGAATCTGTCCAGCTGGTTCTTCAAGTTATTCTCGGTTTTCGTCTCGTCATTCCCCGCCTCTTACTGATTGCCTTCAATCTCTCTCTCTCTCTCTCTCTCTCTCTCTCTCTCTCTCTCTCTCTCTCTTCGCCGATATGTTGCCTTATTCTCTTTTTACTGTCGCTATCATAACGGACACTGCTCTTTTGAACTCTCTCACTGAATGTCTCTTCTTTTAAGGAGAGTTTGCAGTACCAGACTTTCAACGCATTCTCATCCCTTTTCTGTCCAACTCTTTAACACAAAGGTTAATCGGTATTCTCAGTCTTTTCTCTACTCAACCGGTCAACTATGGAACAATCTTCCTCACTCCATCTTTCCCACTGTCTGTGACCTCCAATCTTTCAAACGCAGAGTGTCCAGGCATCTCGAAAACTGTGGACCTTGATTCGACTCTCTTCTTCTCCTACTATAATGGGGGGAGGAGCATTTTTGTGGGTATTCGCCCTAGTACCCTCTTTCCTGCATAAAAAAAAAAATATATATATATATATATATATATTATATATATATATGAAAATTATTTCACGAAAGTAACACGTGAAAAATATTTATGATGAATAAAACCACGAAGGAAAGGAAACACAAAATGGTGCTCAAGCGCTTTCGTCTAATGACATCCTCAGGAACACTGAAGTACATAAAAGGGTAACAGCCTATATATAGGTTACAGAAAGAAAAAAAAAAAAGAAAAATAAATAACGTACATACATACATACACACACACATATATACATACATACATATCTACAGTATATATACACACATATATATATATATATATATAGATATATTATATATATATATATATATATATATATATATATATATATATGCAATAAACAGAGAAGTAAAAATAAAAATTAAAAATTAAAGGATTATCAGTGAGGCGTACAGATTTGTAAGGAATAATATCGATTTTTAGCACAAGATCAAATGGATTATAAAAATACAAATTTATATTGGAAAACTGCCCAGGTTTTAACACTCTGCTATGGAGTTTTTCGAAATTACTTATATTCCGAGAATCCTGGGGGTTGGCATCCCGTGGTTGCGGTACGTCGACGATATTTTGTGTATCTGGCCCATGAATCGTGACCTGGATAACTTCCTCCTTCAGTTAAATGATCAAGTCCCCTCCATTAAGTTTACTTTAGAAGTGGAACAAGATTCAATCCCATTTTTGGATGTGCGTGTACATAGGGAAAGCCCAGGTTTTAAGTTTAGTATCTATCGGAAAACAACAAACAATTTGTCCTACGTACACTTTTACTCGGGACATGACACCCCCACTAAGAAGGCCATTTTTTCATCAATGTTTCTCCGCGCCCTTAGGATCGCCAGTCCGGAATACATCGATGCCGAATTGGAAAAAATCAACGGTATTGGAAGTGATTTGTGTTATCCATCTGCGTTTATGGAATCTTGTCTCAAGGCAAAACGAACTTTCTATCGTGTCAATAATAACACTCGTACTTTGTCAAAAAATATTTTAGTACTTCCATTTTTCCCGGGGTTTTTAGGCATTGCTAATGTACTTAAACTTTTGGATATTAATGTAGTATTTTCCTATAACAATATTGTGAAAAATATCATAGTAAAAAATAGCCCTACCAATAATTCAGGCATTATCTATAAAATTGGTTGTAAACAATGTGATTCCTTTTACATAGGTCAGACGGGAAAGGATTTGCACACACGTATAAAATAGCATCAATATTCCGTTAGAACAGGACAGTTGTCCAGTGCCCTTTTTGTCCATTTGTCAGAGTTAGCCCACTGTATTGATTGGAATAATGCTTCAGTTTTATTCCATTCTAGCAACATTGTTAATAGAAATATTCTTGAGTCTGCCATTATCCAACTTTCAAATAACTTCAACATAAGCAAAGGTCTTTTTCAACTCGATCCTGTTATTTGAATTCCTTCCAAACAGATTTAGATAAGAAGGGTAAAACATTAAATCTTTGGTAAACTTGTTTGCTACTTTATTAACTTTTAATTTGCATTTTATTTTTATATATATCGAAACCTGACCATAGGCAGAGTGTTAAAACCCGGGCAGTTTTCCAATATAAATTTGTATTTTTATAATCCATTTGATCTTGTGCTAAAAATCGATATTATTCCTTACAAATCTGTACGCCTCACTGATAATCCTTTAATTTTTAATTTTTATTTTTACTTCTCTGTTTATTGCATATATATATATATATATATATATATAATATATATATATATATATATATATATATATGTATATGTAATATAGATATGTATGTATGTATATATGTGTGTGTGTATGTATGTATGTATGTTATTTATTTTTTTTATTTTTTTTTCTTTCTGTAACCTATATATAGGCTGTTACCCTTTTATGTACTTCAGTGTTCCTGAGGATGTCATTAGACGAAAGCGCTGAGCACCATTTTGTGTTTCCTTTCCTTCATGGTTTTATTCATCATATATATATATATATATATATATATATTCAAAATAACACACACACACACACACACACACACACACACACATATATATATATATATATATATAAACCACACATATACAAACACGTATGTTAGTGCTGCGTAAAAAAGTATGACGTCATAAAGGACATGTTTATAATAGGCTATTAATTCGGCTTAATGTCTCAGAATGCATTCTACCTATTAAGGATTAAAGTCAGTTCATCAGCTTTATTGCGAAGCCCGTGAGTTTCGGGGACATTTTCCCGACTGAAGAGTAAACAAGAGAAAATGACGAGGAATATATGAGGGTCTGTCTGATGATCCACAAATTTAGAAGATAAGAAAATGTATTGGATATTGTTTAATAAAGTTGTAGTTTCTCTCTCTCTCTCTCTCTCTCTCTCTCTCTCTCTCTCTCTCTCTCTCTCTCTCTCTCTGTAAAGAATAAAGTATTAAGAATAAAAATTACAATCTACATAAAATTCAAGTTTGGAGTCAAGCGTTCCAAGGACAAACTGTCCTCTTTATTCAGGTCCGTAAAATTCACTAATCTAAAATTAAAAAGCCAAGACTGGTTTTGCTAAGTTTGCGCTTGCGCAATGATTACTTTTAAGATGCATGAAAATAAAAGAATAACATTACAGCTTATACTGTATTCTTACGTAATTCGAGTAATTCTGTTTTTAACTGAACCATGAAAAGAGAGATTCGTGTTCAGAATATTGTATTATGAATGAGCTCATCTTTATCTAGTACGTCATAAGCTCTGTTAGAAGTTTTGAATGAATTATTAATCAGAAAGTGCATTTAAGTATTTTTTTGTGTCTCTTATCTCTCGGATCAATGAGAGATAAGAGATAAGGCGCTTCCAGGTACAGTATACAAAATTCTTCTCTATATACAATTGCATTTATGTCCTTATTAATAAAACTCAATGGATACCGAAAAGTTTCGAGCACATTTTTGATGTGAAGAATATTTTTATCCAAATAACTGTAAGCTGCGGATCCTTAAAGCACCAAGAAACGCTCTTTAAACCTTTCTCCTCTTTGTAGACAAAACGTGAAAGTAAAACCAATGGCTATATCCTTCTATAAATACGTCAAAAAGCGGCTTATTAAACTCTTGTTTCATATATTTGACCAGAAAGTTGATCTTCGTGTTCCATTTTTGTCGTGAATTTTGTTGACGGTTCACGCGGATTTAGTTTATCAAAAATATTAGATTAATTGTCAGAAGAGGGAAAATGGCATCTACGTATCTCAACAGACGGATCAGTATTGTATGGTAAATACTAGCTTCCTTTCAATAACTACATGAAAATAACACGTAAAGTGGCCAATAAGAAAGAAGGAAATTAATGTACAGGATGTTCCAAAAAGATGTCCCTTCCCAAAAGTAATGCACAATAAAATATTTTTGGGAATACCTTTTTGGATTACCTTGCATACTTAGGGAGATTTTCTTTCGGATCTATTTGTACGTGTCTTTAATATCATTTGGGCTCACGAACCTATTAATTTCATTCTTATAATCTCTTCTATCTCCAATGATTTTATTTTCAATCTCTTCATAAACAAAAAAAAAAATGTCTTCAACAAACTTTTTAGACATTCGTTTTATGGGAACTTTTTTGGAACGCAATTCTCCGCATAAACCGAGGGCAACCTGTAATCAGTGAATTCTGAAACTATTTAGATTTGAAGTTAAGGAAAACGACCCAAGGGAAGACGACCCGAGGGAAGACGACCCATTCTGTACAATTAAAAGAATTTGTGTACTTTTATGTACAGGGTGTTTATAAAGTCCCTATCTATTTCAGTGAAAACGTAGCAAAAAAGGTAAAATTCAATAACAATATAATAGAAGGCATACATTTAATGAATACTTAATTATATGATTCTACATGAACACCATCAGTATCTCTACAGAGTTCGAATCTGTCAGCAGCATTGCGGAACACATTTTGGAGCATGACAGGGGTTAGTTTTGTAACTGCTGTTACGACATGAGCACGTAAATCTTGCAGATCTGTAACCCTCGTTTCATAGACGTTTGATTTTGATAAACCCCATGCAAAGAAATCCAACGGCGTTAGGTCAGGAGATTGAGCCGCCCAGGGCCTGCTGCCTCAACGTACGATCCACCGATTTGGAAATCGTTCATTTAGGTACTCCCGAACAATGTTTGCGTAATGACAAGGTGCCCCATCTTGTTGAAAAACGACGGTGTTTAAAATGTCATCCGAATGAAGCTGTGACATGTACGTGCTCGTATCGTAACAGCAGTTACAAAAATAACCCCTGTTATGCTCCAAAATGTGTTCCGCAATGCTTCTGACAGATTCGAACTCTGTAGAGATACTGATGGTGTTCTTGTAGAATCATATGCTTAAGTATACATTAAATGTACGCCTTCTATTATACTGTTATTGAATTTTACCCTTTTTGCTACGTTTCCCTGAAATAGATAGGGACTTTATGAACACCCTATACAATGATGATGAATACAGTTCTTTGGACACCAGCGCAGGGCGAAATATTTGTCAGATAAATAAATTTCTTAGTTCATTGATTAGTTAGTTCATTGCTATATTTAGTGTATCATAATTTGAATTAGTAAATTGATTTCTTCATCATTAGAAAACTTTGACTAGGCTGGAATTCAGTATAGACGAGTCATTCGTATAAATTTTCTGTTGACGATATTTCTACGCATGACTAATTAATCTTTGATTAGAAAAAATATGTATAGAGTGTCCCCGAGGAATGTCCTATTTTTATTTGTCCGATAATTTATAACAGGTGTATATTTTATTATTGGGGTTTCCTCTTCAGAAAGGTAACAGATTGGGGATTTTCTTCCGCATATATTATATGTATATACCTATATATTTCTAATGGCTGAACCCTCAAACAGTGATGCCGCGTTACAGCTGAAACAAGAAATCAAGATTGTTGATTGGTTTCATGTGACAAATTCTGTGACGCAGATGCAGAGGAACTTTTGCAGAGAGTACGGATGCAGAAATCCACCGATAGAAAGACAATATCACGACTTGTTAGAGAATTTCAAGCAAAAGGAAATGTAAGCACTCAACATAAGGGTAATAGTGGTAGGTGACGATCCACAAGAACTGTGCAACGTATATATGGTTCATGAAATTATTTATTACGCGCAGCCTGCAGAAGTCAATTCAACGTTTGTCAACAGAAGTAGGTATTTCACGAACACATGTGCATCGGATACTTCGTACTGAATTAAACCTTTTCCCCTACAAAATTGATTCACGAGCTTCACTGACTAATGTTCAAAAACAAAAACGAATGGAATTCGTAACAAACATGGAAGTTAGCAAAGCTAGAAGAAGATCCCGAGGCTTTGAAACACATCCACTTCACTGACGAGTGTTACGTACATCTGTCTTGGGAGATTAATGAGCAAAACTTTCGTTACTGGGGAAGTCATGCTGTTACTCCAATAGAGCTTCTACGTAGTGTCACTAAACTCAACATTTGGGTCGCTGTTAGGTGGTATGATGTAGTAGGTCCCGACTTCTTTGGAATGAAACTGAAAAAAATAGTAATGGTAACGTAAAATTCATATCGTCAGATGCTACAAGATTTCTACTTATGACAACTAATAAGTTTGTCCCGTAAAATAAATAACTGCATTACTCCAGATTCACAGTGGTTTCAGCAGGATGGAGTACCCCCACACTGCTTGTGAAACTCTCAACTTTGTGAGGAAGCATTTTCTGGGCGACAAATCTCCCTTTATGAGCCATGGAATGGTTCCCATACTCATCTGACCTCACACCCCTCTGACTTTTTTTGTGTAGAGTTACATAAAAGACAGGATCTATTCTACAAAGCCAAAGACACTTGAAAACCTAAAGACCAAAGTCTATGAGGTAATTAACAACATCCCAACTGAGCCATTTTCAAAAATTATGTCAAACATTTGTGTAAGGTTGAATATTGTGTTAGAAAAAAATGGTGATTACACTGAACATGTTGTTTTCTTTAACTCAAAACATTTATTTGGAAGTCCGGACATTTCTTGGGACACCTGGTATATAAAGAGAAAACAAGAAAACTTATCCAAACAATAGAAACTCCATTAATAATTTTCAACAAGTTTTAATGATATGGTGGCTGGTAAACACACACACACACACACCACACACACCACACACACACACACACACACACTCACAAAATCTAGTCTCGGATATTTTAATTATTGGATCATCATCATCATAACTTTGAAAACATAGGCTTTGTTCCTGTGAAATAACTCTTCTTCCTTCCGAGTTGTTTTCCCCTTCTATTTGCTTTTGGAATTAAATCGAATGAAAATACAGGAAACAATATTTGAGATGAATTGTTGGAATAAATCGATTCTGCCTGGCGTACGCAAGGCACAGAAAACATAAATTCGGATAGTTTCTGTTTTTGGTCTTATTTACGTTTTAGTTTTTCATATACACGTAGAACAAATATAATTTATCTCGCGTAAACACAGTTATACCATACTGCAGATATTGAAATTTGTATTTCGAAGAAAAATATCGATACATAAAGCGATTAAGAATGATTCTCAGTGAGAAGTTGGGCGCTGTTTTTTTTTCCAGTGGTAATTCAAAATCACACCTTTTTCTTATTACAATAACGTGTGCAAGTTCACAGGACAGAAAGAACGTAATGACGTGTACGATGTTGTTCTACAAATATTCGTAAGAAAAGAAATGTATAGAAATAATATCCAGTTTATGGAATTAACCGTTTCTAGAAATGGTATAAAGGGAATGAAATGAAAATAGCATTTACGGAAACTGAAAAAAAGTTAAATACAAACATTTCATTAATCAGCTAACCAGCTAGCCAAAATAATAAACCAATTGGCCAATTAGCCAACCAGTCAATCACTCCGTAAAACATGTTATTCAACCAGTCATCCAGCTTACTAACTAGTTCAGCAATCGACCAGTCAGCAAAATATATCAACCAATCAGCCAATCGGTTATCCAGCTAATAATCCAATTAGCAAAACATATCAGACAATTAGCTATCCAGTCACTAAACTAATCAGCAAAGCATATCAGCCAATCAGCCGTTCATCCAATAAACCAGTCAGCAAAACATATCACCCAATCAACGAACAAATCAACTATGTAACCAATCAGCCAACCAATCAACTTAGAAGCGTAAAATTAGAAGTCGATCCTTGTGACGAGTTCAAGAGCTCTCTGGCTATCAATATAATTAATTATTATGAATACAGGTTTATGTTGCCTTCATATAGTTAAAATAACAGTGTTAAAATTGGTACTTTAGTAAAGTACGATTGTAACGATATTTAATTAATGCACATATAAAAATATATGTGTAATATAATATAAATATAATATAAATATACTTATTAAAAACAAGATTTCCCGCGGCAGATATGTAAATTGGGATCAAGTAAAGATAAGCACCCCCAACCTTTTTTAGTTAGCTTTATAAGGCTAACTAACGAAAATATCACGACTTAACCTAACCAATCGTTAGGTCAACTGTACGCCCTTGACGATTGGTTAGGTTAGGTCGTAATATTTTCGTTAGTTAACCTTATAAAGCTAACTAAAAAAGGTTAGGGGTGCTTATCTTTACATTGATCCGTAAATTGTAATACATAAATGTTTATTTTCATATATAATTTATCTATCTATATAATTTATCTATCTGTATTTCTATCTGTATACCGATGTTTCTCTCTATCTACTCGTTTATCTTCCTATCTATCTATACATCTACACAATTATAATATATCTATCCAGGCCAGAATTATAATAAATTACTTCCATATATAATTTATCTATCTATATTTCTATCTATATACCTACGTTTCTCTCTATCTACTCGTTTATCTTCCTATCTATCTATACATCTACACAATTATAATATATCTATCCAGGCCAGAATTATAATAAATTACTTCCATATATAATTTATCTATCTATATTTCTATCTATATACCTACGTTTCTCTCTATCTACTCGTTTATCTTCCTATCTATCTATACATCTACACAATTATAATACATCTATCCAGGCCAGAATTATAATAAATTACTTCCATATATAATTTATCTATCTATATACCTTCGTTTCTCTCTATCTACTCGTCTATCTTCCTATCTATCTATACATCTACACAATTATAGTGTATCTATCTAGGCAGAATTATAATAATGATATAAAAATGTAAATGAACGTAAAACTTTATATTTGATTCTTGCAGACTTTGACGTCGGGGTATTAAAAATACTGTAAATAATTATAAACTCATTAATATAATTATGAGAACAACATGAAAATAGTCGTACGTATAATTTTTATGAGTGTAAAAATAATTTACTGCATAAGCGACACACAAACCAAATGATAAATTCCCAAACTTCGGATGTTGGAGATCATCGAGAATAATAAACTAAGTTTGAAAGTTTACGAATTTATAAAAACTTATGTAGATTTGGAATTAGATTTGAACTCTCTTGTTCGTGAAATGTTTATATTATATATATATATATATATATATATATATATATATATATATATATATCTTATATATATATATGTGTGTGTGTGTGATGAAGTATAGTACATTATTTACAATGCTCTATAATAATACATGCAAGATGAAACATAAAATTACTAACGTCATAATATAGACACAGAAACAGCACAAAATTATTCTAGCTAATATTAATGGAGAGTGCGTTACTTTTTAACGCAATGCAAAGAGGCGAATGTCTTACATAAAACGAATTATTAATAGCTACATTCTACATTTTTAGCAAGTTGCCACCTCGATCGCCCGACTTTACACCTTTGAATTTTTTTAAGGGGCATTGTGAAAAACTTGCTTATCGTGGACCTATTCCACAAGAGCAATTTGCTAATGCTCCAATGGAGTTCAAACATCGAATACGCACTGTAGCGACAAATGATAGTTATCGTGTGGAAGTGTTCTGAACTTGGACAGTTTAGATGTACAGTGTATATATATATATATATATATATATATATATATATATATTATATATATATATATATATGTATGTATATATATATATATATATATATATACACACAGAGGGACGCAGACAGGGGGGCTACGGGGCTTCAGCAGCCCTTGAAATAAAATTTTAGGTTTGATATTTCTATGCATTACTTATGAGTAAGTACGCCATGCCAAGTACCTTCAGCACATGTTTAATTATTGTAATACATTTAGGAATGTGTTTTTACTCATTTACACACTTTAATATACTGTATATATTATGGAATGAGTTTCACAATTAAACACGTGAAATGAATAAATGATACAAACCCACAAGGTAAAAGAAAAATTATTCCAAGGCCTTTCGTGTATTCAGAAGTACATTCCCTGACTAGGTGTACTTCTGAATACACGAAAGGCCTTGGAATCATTTTTCTTTTTCATTATATATGCATATATATATAATATATATTAGTCCCTCCCGAAAAGGAATTCTGGCTACGCCCCTATATATATATATATATATATATATATACAGGGCCGGATCTAGAAGTTGCGAGGCCCTAGGCAGATCTAGAAATTGCGAGGCCCTAGGCCTATATATATGAAAATATGGACTTAATTATCGGTACTATACCAGCAATATTAGAATCCCGCATAGACAGAACTATGCCAGCACTTAAAAATTAAACCAAACCAAAATAATCACGCATGGAAATTGTATAAGAAATATAAATAAACCATACAAATAAGTATAAATTATAATATGAATCAAGATTTGTATCGAAAATATAAGACAATGATTTCTAAGATTTTTATAATATTATAGGTAATGACTTTCCATAGTATACAAACGTTTTTCATATGTGATGTATAAGAGATGTTGACATTTCATTTTTTATAATAGTGAGCGATCGACTTATCAGGCTAAATATTAATGCTTCAATATTTGGTTCAGATGCTCCTTGAATATTACAGCAATGCTTTTATACTTTTCTTCGAGCTAAACTCTTCAATTAATTGAGAATAATCTAATGAATTTGTTATATCGTTTTCTATTGATAACATAGCTAATGATTGCAATCTCGCTTGAGACATGGTGGAACGCAAATATGTTTTAATAAGTTTGAGACGCGAGAAACTTCTTTCAGCCGAAGCAACAGTAACTGGGATGGTTAATACTATTCGAAGTGCAACATAAACATTAGGATAAATCTCACTTAGTTGTTTTTGCACTATAAAACAAGGGCATTTCCGAGATCTGTTTTCTCAGGTATAAACCTGCAAAGTACTTTAAGTTCTTCATAGAGTTCTAAATCATTAATATCACTTGAACAGAACGCGCAAAATGGCTTGAGCGAGGCCCCCCTTTGGCGCGAGGCACTAGGCGATCGCCTAGTTCCCCTATAGCTAAATCCGGGCCTGTATATATATATATATATATATATAATATATATAATATATTATATATATTATGGTACATTCCTTTTTTTCCCCGCAATTTCTTTTTCCCGGTTAGGTCAACTGTACGCCCTTGACAATTGGTTAGGTTAAGTCATGATATTTTCGCTAAAAAACAAAAGGAATAAGTGGAATATTTTAACGAAAATATCATGACTTAACCTAACCAATTGTCAGGGCATACAGTTGACCTAACAGGGGAAAAAGAAATTGCGGGGAAAAGGAATGAGTGCCATATATATATATATATATATATATATATATATATATATATATATATATATGCAACACTGACAGATAACGAATTTGTGATACATAAAGGGGAATGTAAAATTAAAAACGTAAAAATGGTTTTGGCAAATATAGAATGGCTAAAACCTAACCACTCGTTAAACAAAGTTTCATACCTGAAAGGACTTATGAATGAAACGAAGGCTGACTTCGCATGCTTCACAGAAACACATCTTAAAGACTGCTAACAACACTGTGAAAATTGCGAGTATTGCATAGCAAAAAAGAAATACAGAACAGAAAGACGAAGAGGTGGCTGTGCTATATGCATGCGTAAGAACCATATACTGTACATGGCTACGTTGAGCTTTTAGCAGTAAAAGTTGAAAAACTAAATGCGATACTAATAGTTATACAGGGTGAGTCAAAAGTCTTCATACATAGGCAGAAATAGTCACTTTATTATGCAATCACTTGTAAGTCACAAAATATGCTCTATGTGGGCACCATTACACTGAATGCACATACGGATGGCACATACAAAGGCATCTCAGCACATCACCTGCAAAAAATAAAAAATAAATAATAATTTATTTATCATGACCATTTTGCCTATGTATGGAGACTTTTGACTCACCCTGTATATGTTCAGGGATTTCATGTAAAGTTAAGTCGTGATATTTTCGTTAGTTTTAACGAAACTATGACGACTTAACCTAACCAAAAATCAGGGGCGTACAGTTGACCTAACCGGGCATTCAATAATTTTCCCGTAGGTTTCACGAAAATATCACGACTTAACCTTAAATGAAATTCCTGAACATTTTAGGGATTTCATGAAATCCCTAGTTACACAGATTCCCAGTAACATATATAGACCTCCGAACACTCCAACTGCAACATTCTCTGATACCATTACTGAGATCAGAAAAATAATAAAAGCCTTAAATTCCCCACCCCAATATAATACTCTGCGGAGATTTTAATTTCCCATTTATAAAATACAAAAAGGTGGGAAGAAATAAATATATAAACCAGGGCAGAGGGGATCACGAGGGAAGACCAGGAGCGAGCGAAAATGCTCATACCTCTAACAAATGAATTCGTGTTAACGCACGAAATGACAAATAACACCAGAAAAATTAACTGCTTGGATCTGGTATTGACAAACAACAGCTTAAATGATAACATAAAAATAACCCCAGCTATTATCTCAGACCGCAACATTATCGAAATATCAACTAATATGACAACCACCTTTTGAAAAAAATACACCAAAGAAAGAAGCAAATTTGAGATTTTTAACCTAAATTCCAAGTCTATAGATTCGGAAGAAATCGGATGCCATATAGCCCAAATAGACTGGGAAATAGTCTTTGAGGATAAAACAACCGAATAAATGCTAATAACGTTGGATGAAAAGATATTGGATTTTAGGAAAATATGTTCGGAAAGCATAGCCAAAAGAAAAGAGGAATTATTTCGAAAGAGAAAACGAACAATATTCCGCAAAAGAAAGAGGGTAGTTGCAAAATTAATGAATTGCACGAAACTGGAAAGTATCGATGGGGAAATACAAGCTCTAATTAATTAAGGTTCATTCAGAGAGGGAAGAGGAAGATGCGGTAGAAGTAATAAAGGAAATCCAAAATACTTGTATAATTTCGCGTAAAGAAAAACAAGAATGTGCGTCACCATCGGCACTTTAAGGAAAGAAAATAATGAAATAACTGACGAGTTAAAAGAAATACCTGAAATACTGAAAGCTCCGTATGAATTTGTTTTCAGTACCTCAAAAACGGACAAAATGGTACCTGATAGTAGTACCCTCTTTGAAGAAGAATTACACAGAGAGCATACAATTGATTTTTATTTTATCCCAGAAGATGGAGCACGAGTATAGGACAAAAAAGAATTGCAAGAATAAAATAGTTACACCCCTGTATCTCATATGGAGAAGATCCCTGAACAGGTGGGTAATACCGAGCATCCTGAAAAGGGCGAACATTGTCCCTATAAGGGAGGAAATAGGTCTCAAGCATAGAACATACGACCACCAGCGTCACTGACACTCCATGTCACCGAAATATCATATTTAAAAGAATTTTTGGCGAGAAAATCTATGACTTTTTGGAATGGTATTAGACCCACTTCTATTCATTATCATACTAACAGACGTAGAGATATAGACATTGAAGCGATCCTTTGCTGATGATACAAAAATCAGCAGGAAAATTAGAAATGCAGAAAAGGTAAAAACCCTACAGACAGACACAAACAGAATATATAGATGGTCAGAAGACAATAACATGAAATTTAATACAGAAAATTTTCATATCTTGAGATATCAAAGAAATGAGGAACTAAAATAGATAGAATATTATGTCCCAGACAGGCAGGAAACTCAGAGAAGCATGGATGCAAAAGATGTAAACTTCTAAAGCATTTTGCTTATAAGTTGCATGTCAATTGCACATTTTAACGTAACATTTTTGTAACACTAAATTCAATGTGCAACATAAGCGTAACTTTTCCAGCTTCAACAAAAATAAGACTTTGTTTTTCCTCTTGTTGGGATTGTAAAATTGGGGTGGGGTTAATTAATATGATTTATGGTAAGAAATTTTGTAAAAAAAAAAAAAAACCGTAAGTTAGTTAACATATAAATCCTCGTAGGCTTAAAATGTATTTGGAAAAACGTGATTTCTTGCACGAGAACAGCCAAACAAGTTTAAATACTGGGTGTCCGAGAATTATCTGTACAATTTTTGGCTGTTATTAAAAGTCAACCATGAAGTGTAGAAATTCCAGTGTTGTCCCATTTTACAGAGAATCTCATTACGTTTTTTCTGATACCACGTTTTGACAAGTTTTTTAGAAATGTACGCGGGTGACAGACATTGATGATTTAAAAGCAAGAATCACAGCTGCTATTGAGCGAATTGATGTGGATATGCTGCAGCGTACATGGTAGTGATGGGACGATGCATCGCAATCGCAATCGCGATACAATCGCACATTTTTTACAATCGCAATCGCAATTGCAATCGCATTTAATGAGTGCGATTGTTGCGATTGTGAACAAAAGATTTAAATCTCTACAAAAGTTGCTATGAAAGCTGCTCTTTCATGCGTACTTAAAGGAAAGTTTAGCTAACACCAATACGGAATAATAAATAAATAATAAATAAGTCAAAAACAGAAATAAAAACGGGTTGCGAATTAGTTGAAAACAGATAAAAAATTGGTTTAATAATAACAATAAGTACACCTCTTTATTTGCTCTATGTAAAATTGGAATGTTAAAAAATCAAGTTAACCCTATGGTAGGTAACGCGTTTAGGTATATTTAAAGCATAAATGAGCGTTATGTGAGGCTAAAGCTAAAACATCGCAATCGCAATCGCGCGATTTTCAAATTCTGACAATCGCAATCGCAACAGCGATTGTATGAAATATGACAATCGTCCCATCACTAGTACATGGCAACATTTGGAGTATCGATTTGATGTTTTGCGAATCACTAATGGTGCACATATCGAATGTTTGTAACAACGTCACTTTAATAAAAGAAACTTTTGAAAATACAGATTCTAAATAATCTTGTTTAAGAATTTTACGTGTGTTATCAAGAATTTTATTAAAAGATGAAATTGTACAGATAATGTTCGGACACACTGGAATTTCTAAAAAACTTGTCACAACTTGGTATCAGAAAAAACTTAATGAGATTCTCTGTAAAATGGGACAACACTGGAATTTCTACACTTCATGGTTGACTTTTAATAACAGCCAAAAATTGTACAGATAATTCTCGGACACCCTGTACGTTCAGACGTGTAATGGAATGAATAAAGGTTCCACAAATAGGGAACCAGTTTAGTTGTCACGTGATATAACGTCTACTTTTTCATCCATTTATGTCAGTAAAAACAGATTATTTTTCGGACGGTATCGAATATATATAATAAAAAGATTTAATACGGTTAAGTAGTCCAAAGAAATAAGTTAGTTAGATAATAAAAAATAGATAGGAAACTGTAAAATCTAGTAAAATAATGTACTAATGACTGTTTCCTAATTTTAGACTCAATAAGAAATAAACATAAACGACAGATCATGTGTAAAGCACGAATGCAACAATGAAAGCTTTCTTCTCGAGGGAAAGACGGAGCGCGTGAACGTTCTGTAAGTCAGTGGGAGAAGTGCTTGTCACAGAGAGAGGTTGTACAGCAGTCCATCAGAAATTCATTTTTGATGCCTCACTTGTCATTTTTATTTTAATATTCCCATCATGCCCGTGGGAAATGAGGCCTGCTTTTAAGATGAACGTAGGTCAGTAAATTAAATTAAATTTTATCCTAGGGCATACTTGATGGAATCTTTGCTTCAGGCCCTAGGCCTATTTTTGTCCCGCGCAAGGCCATATTCTTTATTTCCTTAGGATTACTTGAATTCCACTCAAAACCTGTTCCCCTTTATTAATTGTATAACGTAAGTGTAAAATTAATTTAATTTGTGAAAGAACATAAAATAAAAAATATAAAAACTTCGTTTTTTCATGATAATCGTCTAAATTTATATTAGTAATTGTAAAGGTAAAAACGTGAGTGTTTTTATAACAGTTAAAGGTAAATTATGAAATTACTATGACGATAAACAATGTTTGTCCCTCAGTTGAAGTTAAATGGAAATAAAACTAATACGAAGAGAAAAAAATCAATGGTTGCACTACCATCCTTAGTGTTACATGCGTGTTTATCATCAACACCCACCCACCAGCGGAGCAATGGGAGAATGATTCGTTTACCGAGAAATTTGAAACCCAACACTATTTTGTTCCTTAACTTTTTGTTGTTAAGTAAGACCCTTATCTAATATTTCGTTCCGTAACAACTCCGTAACTTCTGTTATTGTAATTTCCTCTTACTGCGTAACTTTGTCAGGACGTTTTAAACAATGAAAATTATATGGATTCTATCAAAAATATAACATATAAATTCCCACTTAATTATCATACATAATACGCATAGTATATAGCATATTATAAAATTAGATTTTAATTAAAGTAAAGTGACTGCAAACACGTTTCCATGCTAATGTTTTGCAGTGAAATGTAATTATAAACCAGTGTTACTGTTTAGGTGCCCAGGCGTAAGACATAAATAATGAAGGCGCTAAAAGGAGTGTATGAAATGTATTTCTCAATATTTATTCCATGGTATGTTTTTCACTAATGAAAAATCTAGGAGGAAGTGTAGTTTACGTTCCCCTGATGCTAAAGGGGACACAAACTACACTAGATCAAAGTTGGGGAACGTAAACTACACTAGGATCTTTAGGAGTAATTTTTTAAATGAATCCATCAAATAAAGCGTTAAAACTAACGAAAATATTACGACTTAACCTAACCAATCGTCAATATATATATATATATATATTATATATATTGACGATTGGTTAGGTTAAGTCGTAATATTTTCGTTAGTTTTAACGTTTTATTTGATTAGGTGTACGCGGACAAAGTTGGGGAACGCAAACTACACTAGGATAATGTAGGGGAACATAAACTACACTAGGATAATGTAAGGGAACGTAAACTACAACTACACTAGGCATCACAGGGGGACGTAAACTACATTTGCTTCAAGATCGATATTATGTCTTTACTCTGAATAAACATAACTTCGGATGTACTTTTGAGAGGTGTTCTCTCTGCGCATGCGCGCTTATCTTGTTTCGGTCAGTTCAAAGTTTACATGAGGAGTTGCATGGACAATAACTCTTTAAAAATTAATTTAAAGTATGGTTGATTATGACCTACATTATAAATAGCTCTCTTATACTACGAATCTTCCTCACTGTTATATGAAACAGTTTGGATCACCTGAAGATCAAGGCCTCCAGCCTTCTTTAGTTAGCCTTATAAGGCTAACTAACGAAAATATCACGACTTAACCTAACCAATCGTCAAGGGCGTACAGTTGACCTAACGATTGGTTAGGTTAAGTGGATCACCTGAAGATCAGGGACCCCAGCCTTCTTTAGTTAGCCTTATAAGGCTAACTAACGAAAATATCACGACTTAACCTAACCAATCGTTAGGTCAGCTGCACGCCCTTGACGATTGGTTAGGTTAGCCCGTGATATTTTCGTTAGTTAGCCTTATAACGCTAACTAAAGAAGGCTGGGGGTCCTGATCTTCAGGTGATCCTGTTAAGTCGTGATATTTTCGTTAGTTAGCCTTTTAAGGCTAACTAACGAAGGCTGGGGGCCCTGATCTTCAGGTGATCCAACAGTTTAATAGAGTCGAGCAGATTAAGTACAAAGTGGTAAATTCACATTTAAGTTCGGTTACATACAAATTTTTGTTTAAATTAATCTATACCAAAGCGTGTCCAGAATTCCTTTAACTCAAATTTGGAAATGTGCGATGTGCTATCATTAAATTTAGTAATGTAAGAGCTCCTTCGATATTTTTTAAAGTTTTTTCCTAAAATATATTTCCTGTTTCATAAGTAAAGTTCTGAATTGTAATTTTTGCTTTTTATTTAATTTGTATTGTTTATACCATGTGTGATTATTAATTTTGTTTATACCGCTTTGCGTGTTTGTTTTCCTTTGAAAATGTTGTTTGTTTTAAGTAAGTTTGTTACGAGAAAGTTACACATGCAAAAGTTACATAAAAGTTACGGAGTTACAGGCTAACAAAGGCCCTAAGATCCACTCTAGGCTAGCTCAAGAAGGAAGTAGAAAAGTTAGAAATAGCAATGAAAAAAAGAACACTGAAAACTTATACCATACTTATACTTATAGACGTGTAAAGCGTTCACGCAGGAATAGTAGTAATAATAAAGTATAGGACAGACAAGACTCTCTCTCTCCTCCGCCAGCCACTGCTGACAGAAAATAGTGGCGAAAGAAGAATTATAGGAAAGTAGGAAAAAGTATAATAAAAAAAATAGCTTCAGAGTTCATTCACACCATGCGTACACTTACTTTGTGCACCAGTTACGCATCAGATGACAGTGAAAAATAAAGGATAGCATGACTACTAAACTATTAATCTAATTTAGCCATGCATTTTTTAAGGATTTTTTTTATTTATTTATTACGTAAAAGAAGTTATCATTTCGTCGTTGCATAATTTCTCGGTAGCCTGCCAAAGCCACCACACCGAAGATTTATCATATATTGCGTCCGATTACCTAGATAAATACAGGGTGTTTATAAAGTCCCTATCTATTTCGGTGAAAACGTAGCAAAAAGGGTAAATTCAATAACAATATAATAGAAGGCATACATTTATTTAATGAATACTTTAGCCTATAATTCTACATGAGCACCATCAGTATCTCTACAGAGTTCGAATCTGTCAGAAGCATCGCGGAACACATTTTGGAGCATGACAGGGGTTATTTTTGGAACTGCTGTTACGATACGGGCACATAAATGTCCCAGCTTCATTCAGATGGCATTTTAAACACCGTCGTCTTTCAACAAGATGGGGCACCTTGTCATTACGTAAACATTGTTCGGGAGTACTTAAATGAACGAGTTCCAAATCGGTGGATCGGACGTTGAGGCAACAGGCCCTGGGCGGCTCAATCTCCTGACCTAACGCCCTTGGATTTCTTTGCATGGGGCTTTATCAAATCAAACGTCTATGAAACGAGGGTTACAGATCTGCAAGATTTACGTGCTCGTATCGTAACAGCAGTTACAAAACTAACCCCTGTCATGCTCCAAAATGTGTTCCGCAATGCTGCTGACAGATCTGAACTCTGTAGAGATACTGATGGTGCTCATGTAGAATCATATACTTAAGTATTCATTAAATGTATGCTTTCTATTATATTGTTATTGAATTTTACCCTTTTTGCTACGTTTTCACTAAAATAGATAGGGATTTTATAAACACCCTGTACTATGTGTTTCCATAAAAAAACTTATCTAGTCTATTAATGTAGGCGAGAGTCTGAACGTGTTTCCTTTAATTGGATGTCTGTCATGTGTATGTGTCTGGCAACTCTTTGAATGTCGCAAGTATTCAACTTGGGTCATCCGCCATGAAAGGTGTTTATGCAGCAAGTGATATATTGAGTTGTTCATATTTCACGTTGTTGTGCCACCGCGAGAGCATAGAAAATCTCTTTCCTGCGAGGAATATCAGTGGAGGGTCCCTGTATCTATCCCCGTGCTTGTCCGTTATGGAGAATGAAAGTGTTTCGTGGGTGATCACCCGGTGTTGTCACTATGGCGAATTCAAGAATCTCCCACTTAGAGGTGTTTATGAAGCAAGTGATAAAAAATGAGTTGCTCGATGGTTGATCATACTATGTGGGGCACAAAACAATCAGAAGAAGCTCTCTAAAGTGTAGGGAAGATTGAATATAGGAGGAAATTTTTAAACAAACATAAAGGAACACTGGTCCAGAGGGTACATCCAACTGGCCAGACCTACAATTTAAGAATTCCCCATCCACGCATAATGGGGAATAATAATGCATGATATGCATAATTTTCATTCGCAAAATTTATTTATTTTTAGTGCGAAATTTTATGTACAATAATTAAAACTAAAGTTCCACTGTAATGAAGTAGCTTCCCTGGAGATGACTATGACTATTCGGAAATTTTGACTACCAAGAAATCTCCTCAAGCTTCCCATCATCTGAGAACTCCCATTGCTCTGAAGCCAGACCCGGCCAGCACTTCCTACTACATTTATTGCGAAAGGGAACATTACTACTGCTATATAAAACTACGTAAAACTACTGACAGAAAAATTACAGCAACGTTACGGGAAAAGTTACATTAAGTAAAATTGCACGCAAGTTACGCCAGAGTTACTGGCAAAAATATTATGAATATGTTATACGGAAGTTACGCGTAACAGTAATTAGAGTGTAGGAGTCATAAAAACTAATGAAAAACGAAATTTGAGACACAAAATAAGATAAACAAAGCAAAAAGAATTAAGAGCCAGTCACTGAAAACCTATAAAGAAGGGGCAAGAATGTAATGATTCCTCTATTGAAAACAATGATCATACCAAAATTTGAATACTGCTCAGTCTTGACGTCCCCATACAAAAAAGAAAAAATTAATAAACGAAAAGAAATTAAAAAAATTTTCACAGCCAAAATCGATGGCTACAAAAACTCAATTGCTGGGAAACACTCATACATTAAATCTATACTCGCTGGAAAGAAGAAGAAAGAGATACATCACAATACAGGGTGTACACAAAGTCCTTTCTCGATTATAAACTTTAATTACATGAAATCCAAAGAAGAGACAGTGATGCTTTGTTTTGCATGTTGTTGCGTAACACATCAAGTTTTTCTCTATTTGCAGATCCTGTTGTGCCTGATTGGGAGCCATTGGTGATTGACCGAAACAAAATGGAAACTCCACAGGAGAAAGCAAAATGTGGTGTTTGGTTTGCGGAGTCAAAGTCCGTGATTACCGTGATTAGCCACCTAGTTGGAAGACCTCCAATCATCCATCATTTTACAGCAAGACACAATGGGGTTTGTTAGTGCGTGAGTTCTTGGACACCACTTTCCCAGAAGATGGATTGGGCGCGACGGGCCGATGCCATGGCCTCCACAATCCCCCGATATCATGCTCCTGAATTTCTTCCTGTGGGGATATGTAAAGGATTATATGTACCATACTCGTGTTACTGACATTGACACTCTTCGTGCAAGGATTTGCGATGCCATCAACAGTGTCACGAGAGATATGCTAGCGAACGTATGGCGTGAACTCGACTTTCGCTTGGATGTGCTACGTGTAACTAACGGCGCACATGTTAAGATTTAATGCGAAACAATAAATTTGGTGTGTTATGCAACAACATGCAAAACAAAGCATTACTGTGTCTTCTTTGGATTTCATGTAATTAAAGTTTATAATCGGGAAAGGGCTTTGTGTACACCCTGTATACTGTACACATGGAAAATAATAGAAAAACTGGTGTCTCATCTCAAACTGAACCCGGTAGCCATCTAAATAATACTGGAAAATAGGAAAAGTGGAATGTGTAGTGTTCCCAAACTAAAGGCCAGACAAAGGACATTCTCAACTCTGAAGGAAAATAGCTTGGTTGTTAGAGGACCAAGGCTATTTTACCAACTACACAAAGAAATAAGCAACACCATCGCTGTCAAAGTAGAAGTCTTCAAAAGGAGACTAGATGCCTGGCTTGGGACGGTTCTGGATGAACGGGTGTGCCTGACTATGTGAGAAGGAGAACTCAAGCCAGCAACTCTCCTACATCAGGCCAGGTCTAGAGGTGGGTCCACCAGCATGACCTCCATGTGACCAACGCACGGAACATCTACAAGGTTACAGGGTATATATGATATATATGATACAACTCAGCATGGCCCCCCCTGAGATAATTTTTATGTACAATAATACACAGACCAAATGTGCATGAAACAAGGAACCCTTCTGGGATATTAAATCCACTATAGTCCGAATAAGGGATGATATGTGGCAAACACTAAAGTTCTCTCTTTTTCATGATGGAAGCCCAACACGAACAACGGGTCACTGGCGTGTTGGGTTTCTATCAAGAAAAAGAAAAAACCGCTAGTATTTACCATTACCATCCCTTATTCGGACTATAATGGATTTAAATCACAGAGGGGTTCCTTGTTCCATGCATATTAGGTCTATCTATCTATCTATCTATCTATCTATCTATCTATATAAACGTAAGTGATGTTAAATGGAAATGAAATTACAAAAAAAATAAAAAATAAAATCTGAGAATGTAAGATTTACCCAAAAAAAGTTTGCCCAATTCGAAAAGTTTTTTTTATTTATGAAAAAGTTTGTTTGAAAAAAGATTTCTTTTTATATGTGGAGACTAAAGCAAACAAGCCATTAACAACCAATAAAGTTTTATTTCCTTATTCTGAGATATATATATATATATATATATATTAGCTCTAATAGTGAGCCTCGTAGAGTTAATGTAAATATATGAATTCTGATATTACTTCAAGAGTAGCCAATTTTACAGAATATATATATATAAGGACATTTTGGTAACAGCGTGTGTTCAAAGAAGGTCACTGGGCAGAAGGTGAATATCAGCTTTGATCTAAGAGGTCAAAGTTGTATATATATATATATATATATATATATATATATATATATATATATATATATATATATATATATATACACACACACACACACACACACACACAAACTGCTGTGGCATCGCATTCCTCTATATATACAGATGACTTCATTCCTTTTCTGTAGGTCGTGAATAAGATGACGCTCTTTCCTCAGTAACGGTTCACTGAAAACTGGTGGAATCTGATGATGGGAAGTTTAGGACCTCCGTCGTGTCACTTCAGTAAACACCGAGTTATATTTAACTCAAAGAGCGCCAAATAAGCAACATTTCTTCCAGTAGTTAATGTTACTGCGGGTCTTTTTGATAGTTTTGAATAATAAGGAGTGTAGGAAAAGAAGTCCTTATTTTGAAAATTGTATCCAAATCATATCTTAATTTTAACTTTTTTTAGGTTGACAAAATTGGGTTGTAATAATTCAGTGGTGTTAGCTTTCAAACTTTATTTCTTGTATGGTGGATGTTGGGGGTTATATTAGTACCCAAATTTTCTTGGTTGCAACAACAAAAATATATTTTTTTATAAATAACTATTGGACAACCGAACCATATAGAGAGGACTGACAAAAGTAAATAAGCACTTTTGGTTTTTCCATAGTTTTTAATTAAATTGGTAATAAAAGTCAATAAATAATAACATATATATATATATATATATATATATATATATATATATATATACACAAACTCAGAATGGTTCCCTGAGAACATTATATGTTAAACACAGACCGTGCATGGAACAAGGAACTCTTCTGGGAAAATTAAATCCACTATAGTCCGAATAAGTAATGGTAAATGACAAATACCATAGTTTTTTCTTTTTCATGATTTTAGCCCGACGTGGGCAACGGGTCTCTCGCAAAGAGATCCCATAAATATAGCTTCCCTCACCAGCTATCTGCAAAGCAGACAGGATCCAGCTTTGGGACATGGATCTAGGGTTTAAAGCAAGCCTAGATCCCCTACATTCAGAACCTCTATATAAGTAAAAGACTCGTTGCATTCACGTCGTGTTGAATAAATCAAAGAAAAAGGGGGTAACTATTGTATTTTTAGAAAAAACTATGGTATTTGTCATTTACCATTACTTATTCGGACTATAGTGGATTTAATTTTCCCAGAAGAGTTCCTTGTTCCATGCACGGTCTGTGTTTAACATATATATATATATATATATATATATATATATATATATATATATGCAGGGTGTCCCATAAGTCCGGCATCATAGGAGAAATTCATATTTTTCTATTTCTACAAACCATAATTCATATTTTTCTCTTTCTCCGGGCCATAATGTCTGTGAGCAAGGAAGAACGAATCCAGATAATTCTACTCATAGGAAATCGGAGTCAAAGAGAGGCCGCTGCTGAATTTAACAGACTGCATCCAGACCGCGAGCCAATAACACAGAGTTGTGTTGCAGACTAGTTGCATAGTTTAACGAAACAGGATCCATAGAAGATAAACCACGCAGTGGACCTTCAAGGAGGTCCACTGACGATGATACAGCGACTGCTATCCTGACTCATTTTAACAGAAGTCCCAATAAGTCTCTTCGGCGATTGTCCGCCGAGACAGGAGTGTCGAAAAGTAGCATCCATCGCATTCTTCAGGCTCACAAATGGCATCCATATAAACTTCAGATCCCACAGAAATTAAGCGAAGATGATGATCCCGACCGGCGGATGGAATTTTGTGAATGGGCTACGGAACAATATGCTCGGGATGCCAATTTCCCGTCCACCATTCTGTTCATTGACGAGGCTGTTTTTTATGGAAATGGTGAGGTAAATCGACAGAACACCCGCTACTGGTCTCAGAACAACCCTCATTGGTATACCTCTTCAAAGGAACAAGGTGCACCTCGGGTGATGGTATGGTGTGGCATTTGGAAGGATCGCATCATAGGCCCCCCTCTTTTTCGATGAACATGTCACTAGAGGCACCTACCTACGTATGCTCAAGGAAGAAGCATTTGTCTTGAACGAAGAAGGAAATTTCCCAACATGGTTCCAGCAAGACGGCGCTCCTGCACATTACAGCACCCAAGTAAGGGAATACCTGTACCAACAATTCCCTAGTCATTGGATAGGACGTCGAGGGCCTGTGGAATGGCCAGCTAGAAGCCCGGATCTCACGCCACTAGATTTTTATCTCTGGGGCCACTTGAAAGCGCTGGTATACGCAGAGAAAATTAGGAATGTTGAACATTTGCGGCAACGCATTATTGGGGCATGTAACACCATTACTCCTGACATCATTCACCGTGTGTTTGCTGACTGGGTATCACGTCTGAAGTTGTGTATTGAAAACAATGGTGGACACATTGAGCACGTTCTGTAAATAAAAGCTTTTGTTTTGCCTTTTTTTTATTATTTTTCCTATGATGCCGGACTTATGGGACACCCTGTATATCGTAGGATTTATTTTGAGTATTCTTACACATTATGCAAAAGTAAATCACTACGTAACTTCATCAATTATTGTTACGTAAATGTAATTGGTGTAAGATTCGCAAAAGACTTTCATTTTACAAATAGGTTTATAATGTTCCGTCTGGCATTGCCGTAATTCATTACGAAACGAATCCCAGAAGTAAAAACAATTAAGTACACCAACTAATGATTCAAAGAGTGATTCAGAGAAGGCTTATATCAGAATGGAGTTTGGAACGTAATAACCATGATTCCAAATTGGAAAATAACTAAGTTAAAACTGGTGTGTGTGTTTATAAATTAACAGGTGACTAATTAAACACGAAATACTGAAACCGTTTCCCAATGAGCTATATAATAGACAGAGAGGAATACTGCGAGTCAGTTTAAATTCTCCGATTTACAGAGAGTTGACAAAAGTAAATAGACGACACGATGGTTGTCCTCAAGAAAAAATGGCAAAGCTCATCAATGGAATGCCAGAACGTGTGTCAGCTTTACACAGTGGAAAGGGGAAAGGCAACACGATTCTAAATATATTGATTCAATCATTCTGTCATTATTTATTGACTTTTAATATAAAATAAAAAACTATGGAAAAATCAAATTTGTTTATTTACTTTTGCCAACCCTCTGGATATGTGATTCACGTGGAATACATACTTTCCTTTAAACCTTTCTCTGTCTAGGGTCATTTTATGTTATGTCTTGCGCATCGTCTTCGATGAACAGGACAGGCAAAAGGTTAAAACTATATTAATCTATTTTCAGAAATCGAAGAAGGGAACAGTGACAAAATTCTTTGGCTCACGATAATCACAGAATAATGGGGCCTTATTTTGTACTATCTTTTCAATGATATATATATATATATATATATATATATATATATATATAATATATATATATATATATATATATATATATATGTGTGTGTGTGTGTGTGTGTGTGTGATGTAGCAAATATATATTTTAATTGTCTTTTAAATTACCAGCTGGTTGACAGTGAACTCACTTCTAACAAAACTGTAAGATGCCACACTTCTCACACTCGCTTTCAATCCTTCTTCGGTGACCGAGTCATTTCGAAATATCTGTGGCCGCCAAGATCTCTTGATGCATATATCACCATCGGATTTCTTTTTATGGGGATGTTTGAAAGAAAAAGCTTATGGTGGTGTGGAATGTTAGGGATGTAAATGATGATTTAAAGAGGCCGCAAATGGCCAAGATTGGTCAAGAAGGACGTTTGATTTACTTGGTTTTGGAGAAATGAAGCTGAAATGGAATGGTGATGTCGAATGGGAAGGAATGGAAGATGTGAAATCGGAAATGGGTGGAGGAGGAAGAGGCAAGAGAGGTGTTGCTTTGCTTATGAAAAATGAGTGATATGAACGTATAAGGGAGAATGTGTTCATGGCAGATGTCTATATGTTAAGTTTAAGAAAGAGTAATAGTAACTGTAGCATATACGCCATATCATGATAAATATGTATAGAAGAGAAGTATGACTTCTCGAATATGCCAAGAGAAGTGGTTGGGAGTACGGGAAATGGGTAGAGTAATTGTAATGGGTGGTATGAATGGGAAAGTGTGAGTTAGCCCTGATCCTGGTGTAACTGAGAAGGGTGGTGTGCTCGGAATGAATTGTGCGGAAAGTGATCTGAAAGAATGAAATTAGTAAATGTGCGAATAAATGTGGAGTTGAAAAAAAATAAATAAAGGAATAGAGAAGAATGGAAGCGGTTTGTGAAGTGTGTAAATGGAAAAGTTGAACTCACCTGACGTTACCACAATAAAGGTATATACTCCCAATCTTGTCATGAAAGGTAAGACTGGATCTCAAAGAAAGATTGGAGTTTACCTTATTCTCCCTTTGTATGCAAAAAACTTCACTTTTTTCTACGTGAAGGTCAAAATATGAAAATAAAAACCCACTCTAATAGACAGAGTTTATTTCCACGACAGTTTCGACGCCCACTGGCATCCTCCTCGGGTGAATACAGAAACACGAATGAAGAATGGGATCTAACCTAGGTGCGAATTTCTTAACGGTCGGTCCCTGGACTGTTTTTCCCTCTTGTTTTGGTTCATTCGTGTTTCTGTATCCACCCGAGGAGGATGCCAGTGGGCGTCGAAACTGTCGTGGAAATAAACTCTGTCTATTAGAGTGGGTTTTTATTTTCCTTTGTATCTTTGCGTGTGTAAATGAATATTTTCGGACCTGAGGTCAAACGTCGTATTCATCCCATGGAGAACGGAACATTTAGGGTTTGAATAATAATAATAATAATAATAATAATAATAATTAATAATTGTGTTAATCAATTATCAAATTTTTTAATAGAAATTTAATTTTTTTTTAAATATTATTTTAAAGTACTTTCTAATGAGTACTCATTTTTATGTCGGTTTTGTGCTTCAAACACGTTCTGTCTTTGTTGTCTGTTCGCGCTATCTCTACTTTCGCTCTTCAGAAAGGGGTATAATGAGACTGAGAGACTTATGAAGTACTTGCTATTCATTTTAATACTCTCTCTCTCTCTCTCTCTCTCTCTCTCTCTCTCTCTCTCTCTCTCTCTCTCTCTATCCATTTCACATTTAACCTTAATTAACTTGTATATTCGGTGTCAATGATCTCGCTGTTGCGACGCGATAGGTATCACTCTCAATCAAGCAGTCAATCAATCAGTCTCTATTATTTTGTTTTACTCTCTCTCTCTCTCTCTCTCTCTCTCTCTCTCTCTCTTTCTATTTCTCTCTTTCTTTCTTTCTCTGCACTATGCAAACCGTCAAAACACTGTGCAGAATTCGAAGAAAAATGACCTTAAAAATATTAGGTTACATTAAAAGATGTTCCAATTTAGAAACAACGATTGTAAGGTCTCTTTACAATTCACTTGTTAGACTTCAACTCGAGTATTGTGTGCAGTTTTGGTCTCCGTCCTTTAGGAAGGATATAGAAAGGTTGCAAAGGGTACAAGCAAGGGCCACAAAATTAATCCCTTCAATGAGACTGCAAAACTACCAACGAAGATTAGAACGCTTAACTCTGGTTAACTCAGAGACCAGGAGGTTGCGCGGTCATCTTATTCAAATTTTCAAGATGCTCAATGGAATAGAAAGGGTAAACTACAGGAAATTATTCTCATTTAATACAAATCCGACAAGAAATAATGATTTAAATTGGAACTTAAGACCCTTTAGCACTTCCATCTGTGGTGACTTCTTCTTTTATAAAGTAGTTAATATCTGGAACCAGCTTCCCTCGGAGGTTGTTTCAAGCCAAAGTGTAAATATGTTTAAAAATAGGCTAGACAAAGTTCTGAATACACACAGGGTTTAAGACTGTCCTCACACATAATATAAATAGTATTAGAACGTAACTCTGTGGGAGTTTGTTTGAACAATTCCTCCTACACTTAATTCTTCCCCTACTTTTGAGAGATGTTTCTGGTTGATTGTGCCCGACATAGCATGATCAACCATCGATCGACTAATTTTTTATATAACTTGTCTCATAAACACCTCTAAGTGGGAAACTCTTGGATTCGCCGTAGAGACAACGGATGATCAGCCACGAAACACTTTCATTCTCCATGAGGGACAAGTACACGGGTATAGGTACAGGGACCTCCCACTGATATTCCTCCCCGGAAAGAGATTTTCTCTACTCTCGTGGTGGCACAACACCGCGAAGTATGAACAACTCATTATGTCACTTGCTGCATAAACACCTTTCATGACGGGAGACCCAAGCTGAAACTCGGCGATATTCAAAGAGTCGGCAGACACATACACATGACAAACACCCAATTACAGAAAACATGCTCATACACTTACCTGTCTTGTTAATGTGTTTACCTGTCTTGTTAATGTGTTTAAGGGCTACGTCGTAGCCAATGTCGTAACACCGATTTCCCATTGATCAGCGAAGTTCAGTGACATTGGGTCGGATAGTAGTTGGATGGGAGACCGTCCGCTGCGTCCAGACTATGTAACGACCCGTGGTTCGGATTCCATGTAAAGCTGTAGGTCCCCTCCGTCGTATGACCTTAGATGTTGCGAAGGAGGTAAACAAAACCAATAATTATTATTATTATAAGATGTTTAAGAATAAAGTAGAAAAATATTTTGTAGAAACAATTTCATAACAAACAAAAAAAAATAGGTGAGGTGGAGTTGCGTTACTGCCGTCACGATTTCTTTTTTCTCTTCGTTCTCTTCAGTGGCTGGATGCACGTGACGGGTGAGGTCATGGTGTAAAAAATCTGATTTCTGCTCTTAATTCCTGTTCCCACCTCTTTCCTGTAGAGTCATTTCATCACTTTGCCGGCATAATGGTTTGCGCGTACATGGGTATAGACATGGAGAATTTAACCTCTCTTAATTATTATGGGGCTAGCTTGAAGAGGGTTATGGGGTCTTTGTTGGACCAACACCTCGGTAATAGAGCTGTAAATATTTTGCATAAAATGAAGCCCGTATGTTCGAGGTTTTTGTAACGATATCAAGAGGTTGATGTGCGATCGGCACAAGTATATTATCATATTAGTTAGTTTATACAGCGATGCTATCTTGTGTACGATCTCTACAGTTTGTGTGCATGGCGTAGTTGTAAAGCTAGCTCATATATCCTCTTTCCTGTAAAATTTTCTTGGTTACTTTTCCAGGGTCAAGATATTTTTTCAACCTTTTTCCGTACCCGTCTCTGGCGGAGAGTGAGCGGGGGTGGAGAGAGAGTCTTATGTTTTTCTATCCATTTTCTACTACTGCTAGAATGGTTAAAAATGAACCAGTTTAATAATAGGAACCTCCCTGAGTGGACCGAAAGGTCTTTGGGGGCTTCCTCTTCTCCTTGTAACTCTCTCTCTCTCTCTCTCTCTCTCTCTCTCTCTCTCTCTCTCTCCTTATTTGTATATTTCTTAATAAAATCTGTTTAGAAACAATAAATCGAAGTTTAAACTTTATAGCAACACTACTAATGGTCTTTTTTAGGTATATAATTGATGATTGGTGTTTCCATTGAAAATTCTTATTTAGCATGACGCCTAAAAATTTCGTTACGTTACATTCTTTTACAACTGGTTCTGCAACATTCAGGTTGTCGAAATGTACACTTCTTTTGTTATTAAAAATCATAACATTTGTTTATTTGAATTTAGAAAGAGTTTATTTGAGGTCAGCCAATTCACAACTTTGGTAAAATCTGTTTTAAATATAATCTTCGCTGCATTGACAGCTTTATAAGAAAAGGACACACTTGTATCGTCTTCAGACAGTGGCATACATAAAGGGGGGCATAGGGGCATAGGCCCCCATTGTAAAAATTATTACTATTCTCATCAAAGATATTTGAAAAAGAAAGTTTCACAAATCGATAACTTTGCAACATTCACCACAAAAAAATCTTGATGTCATATGAAATTTCATTTATTTTATGGGTACCAGGACATGTTATTAACTCAAAACTCAAAAGCAATTTTGGCTGGCTTAGGAATGTTTATATATGTCTTTATACGTACGATTAATTTGTGCAAATTTAATTCTTTGCCCATAAATTGGAAATAAAATACAACTGAAGCTTTCCAAGATGCAATTGATTTTGAGTCGAAATCAATCATCATCAATTTTGAGTTGACACACAAACACACCATTTTATATATATATATATATATATATATATATATATATATATACAGGGTGGGCCAAAAGTCTGGATCCATAGGAAAATATTATTTTAATACATAAATTACAACAAATGGTAAATACTTAAAATGAATATCAACTTTAACTCGTAAATGGTATCCGTGATACTGTACAGTAGTTCGTACTCCAGTATAAATACTCAAATACTTTTTTATTTCAGCCCAGAAATGGCTTCGAATCTAACAACAGAAGACCGGGTAGAACTTGTGCTCATGTACGCAAGACAGGGCGCTACACACAGAGAAGTTGCTACCGAATTCAATAGAAATCATCCTAATAAGCATTCAGTAACACATGCGACTGTTGGCAAGTTGTTTAAACGTTTCAAAGAAACAGGAAGTGTACATGATCGACGGCGTTCTGGTCGTCCAAAAACTGCAACTGATGAAAATACCTCTGCAATGGTATGTGAAACTTTAACGAATAGTCCAGTAAAGTCAACAAGAAGATTATCAAATGAAACACGCATCTCGAGAACGTCAATTCGAAGAATTATTAAAAATCATAAATTCCATCCCTAAGTGTCTCGATGTCAGAGGCCGCCAAGTTGAGCATTTGTTATAATTTGTTGTTTATACTGGAGTACGAACCACTGTACAGTATCACGGATACGCATTTACGAGTTAAAGTTGATATTCATTTTAAGTATTTACCATTTGTTGTAATTTATGTATTAAAATAAATATTTTCCTATGGATCCAGACTTTTGGCCCACCCTGTATATATATATATATATATATATATATTATATATATATATATATATATATTGTGTGTGTGTGTGTGTGTGTCCCTTTAAGAAATGCTGCGTACGCCCCTGTCTACAGACATTATAAAATTAAGAATATCGAAAGAACCAGGGGGGTCATTTATGTACAATAAAAATACTAAGGGACCTAGGACTGAACCCTCAGGTACCCAATGTTTTACGGTAGTATAGATGAACAGACATTATTTACTGATACAAATTAATATCTACTCGTATTGAACAGGCAACATTTAAACCAATCACTTATAGCTCCCTGAAGCCATAGGAATACATTTTATTAAGTAGAATATTATGGTCTATCACATCAAAAGCCTTATTCAAATCCATAATAGTGGAGATCATTGTTCCTATGTTCTTTTTAGCGACATTGGCACTTTCCACGAGGTTTAAAATAGCCATTTCTGTCGTTTTATTTTTACGAAAGTCGTATTGATGCTGCGAAAATAAAAGTTATACGATTCTAAATAATGATATATTCTATTTTTTTAAATTTTTTAAAAACTTTACTAAACACAGATAATGAAATGACTGATCTATAATTTGTTGCTAGAGCAGAATCGCTGCCCTTGTATAAGGGTGTCGCACAACCAATTTTTAACATTGATGAAAATATGGTAAACCTTTGGTGTAATATTTAGGTTGATAATTTTGCCAGGGTTACAAACATTTTATCCTTAACAAGCTTCACTATAGGCACATGAATGCTACGAATGTTGTTATTAGTATTTTTCAACTTACCAATGATGTTTTAGACCTCATTGGAAGTAGCAACAACAAAAGAAAATTAATTGGACAATTGGACATTATTTGGTAGTTGTGAACGAAAATTTTCAGCTATAGGTGTAAAATAATTATTGATAGAGTTTGCAATAGTGATATCATTTATCACTATTTTTACCAATATTTAGTTTTCCTATTAAAGTCTTCTTAAGTCTGCTTTTGATGATATTGTTTATAATTGACTATGTGTTCCTCATGTCTCCTTATGCTTGAAAAATTGAATGTTATAATAGTTATATGTTGAAATTTTGATTTATTATGAAATTTTGATTAATTTTAATTTAGTTAATTTGTAGTTGCAGTTTGAATAATTTGTCCTTATTTTTAATTGAATTTGTAATACCTAGATGGAGTGAGCCAGTTATGTCATACTTCCGAGAGAAACTGGGTTTGTTTTTCCTTAAAGGAAAGCGACTCTTAAAAATATCAAATAGAGAGTCATTAAAAAGTTGAAACATGTGATCTGGCTTGTTCGTGGGTTGAGCACAATCCAATTGCGACTTTTCTACAGCCCCAATAAATTTCCTTTTGTTAACTTCAGAAAATATTCTATATTCTATAGTTATTTTGCAATTGGTTTGTACACTATTATTGCATATAACGTAAAGATAATGATCACTAATGGCTGAAGTTATAACTGGAATTTACGAGGGCGTTACAATTTACAAATATATTATCGGTTGTAAATTTTATTATTCGATCACCATAGTTGAAAACGCGGGTAGGCTTAGTAATAGTATAACTATGATAGAATAAATTCATTAAGTTTAAAAATTTGCGAGGGACTTACGGTGAGTTAGTTTAGTTTTGTAAATTGGTGTTAAAGTCACCTGCAGCTACGGTATTTGATTTATAAAAGTTACACAAAATGTTGTCCAAATGACTGAGGAAGGAGGTATTGAAATTAGAAATCGGTGGTCTATATATTGCATGGATAGGATAAGAGAGTCATTTTTGTCTTTTATGTTAACAATTAGGTTTTCTCTCCACACTTATAATAAAAGTTGGTACGTTACCAGTTGGTTGTTAGGAGATGCCTAAAATTGAATATTGGATGCTATGCGTATACTTTCAATTGCAAATGTTTCTGAGGTATTGCTTATGCTTGTCAATTCTTCGATACATTTAATCTTGCAGTCTGAATCTACAAATATACTTACACATTCGCCCCTATTATTAGGCCTACATACGAGTATATGGTAGCTTGCTAGTGTTGCCACCCGTCCGGATTTCGTCCGGACAGTCCGGAAATGAGTAGAAATGTCCGGTGTCCAGATCGCACATGGACGCAGTTTGTCTGGATCTCGTGTAAAGACGGGCAAGCACCAAGCAACATGTCTTTGCAAGCCTTTTAATTTAGACAAGGAGTTAGATTTTGACGAAGTTGTTAAACTTGCTGAAAAATTAGAAGTAAAATTTAATGGAAATGAATTGCTTTCTGAAATTTGCATTCTAAATTTAGTAATGTCAAAACTGTTACCATCTGAATCAATGTCAACAAAACCTACTACATTATTGGAACTGCACAGTAACTCCCCTGTGATTGAGAAGTGCTTTAAGTTTTTTTTAAAAGTGTGAAAGTCCAATTTTATTTTCAATAGTTCAGTATATAACTATATATTTGTGGTGCCGCCAAGCAATGGATATGTAGAGCGGGTTTTCAGTGTTATGAAGAATCTTTCAAATGACAATCGCTCATATGGTTAAAGGGGAACTGCTTATTCATTTTAACTATTCAATGTCTTACTCTGAATTTGCGGATATGATTAAGCGTAGTGCCTGCAAAGATTTATTAAAGTCTGCTAAGAGTAACAAGATGTACACATTTAAGAAAATTTAAACAATAGCCAAATAAATTAAAATTATTTTGAACAGTTTTTGTGGAAGTACTGTTTAAGTTGTTATACTGTGACGGGGACTCAGAAAACGCTGGAAGACGAAAGAATCAGGAAGAAAAATGAGTCCAAGGGAATAGCCTCGTAATTAACATGAATTTACAATGTATGCCGTTAATGTAATGCGGGAGTTGATGATGTAGCGGATGCTTACGTACCTACCTTTGACTTATCCTGCCTAATGGTCTTACATTAGCTGCCATGTATTTAAGAATATCTTCTTATATATATAAAAGAGGAAGTTTGTTTGTCTGTTTGTTTGTTCTCTATTGAAATGAATATGGCTGCACCAAATAGTGTTTAAGGTAGTGAATCAGATATAACTTTTCACGGGGAATCTAATGGTGTGCACAGTAGGTAGGTACAGTAGGTAGGTAGGTAGGTAGGTACAGTAGGTAGGTACAGTAGGTAGGTAGACTAGACAGTAGGTAGGTAGGTAGGTAGGTACAGTAGGTAGGTACAGTAGGTAGGTAGACTAGCAGTAGGTAGGTAGGTACAGTAGGTAGGTAGACTAGACAGTTTTATTTAGTAAATGATACATTAAAATCTTGTTTAGTTTTGAATGACGGCATAAAGTCACGGGATTTAAGTGGAATCTAATGGTGTGCATAAAAGTTTCAAAATTTTCGAGAACTTTTTGAAATATAAGGTTAAGGAATAAGTTTTTTCATTTTAACACAAAAAAGCTTAAAATCATTATTTTCGAAAACTTTTTAAAATATAAGGTTAAGGAATAAGTTTTTGCATTTTGACACAAAAAAAGCTTAAAATCATTATTTTCGAGAACTTTTTAAAATATAAGTTTAAGGAATAAGTTTTTGCATTTTGACATTTGAGTGTGACTTTTGCTATGGGTGACAATGGCCCAAAAAAGTTGGAACACCTCGCAATCTTTATGTTTTGACACCCAATGGAAAAACACGTAACATTGTTTACACTGAAGTGCTACAAAATGTCTGATGTTTTCAAGGAATAAAAACAATTACCAAAACTTTGTGTTTATGTGTTCATTTAGTTTTGTTCATCTTTTTACCTTATTTTGACACACCCTTACATCCCGTGCAACGCCGGGTATTTCTGCTAGTAAATAATAAAATACATCTGCTTGAGTGTTTGTACATTGTAGCACCATTCTGTTATAATGTAATTTCTTTTTTTATTATCTTTTGGAAGAAATAAAATGCATGGGAAAAGTACCTTTTATATGCTTTTATAATAAGTTTATATAACAAGAATAAAGCACCGCTATTTTTTGTAAGTCACATTTTCTCAGAAATTGAAATTATTTTTTCTTAAAAATAATGTGCTCATAAATTGTCCAGATTCGCTTCAATTATGAGAGAGACTGTCGGTTGGGAGGATAATTTTCTTTTGGGATGGGGTGTTGGGGAGAAGTGTCCGGATTTACTGAAATGAAAAGGTGGCAACACTATAGCTTGCGTACCCTGGGATGTTAAAAAATATTCTATTATTATCATTATTTAACCAAGTTTTAGTTAATATAATGAACGTAAATTTATGTCGTAATAATTTTAAGTTAGATGTGAATTCGTCAAAGGTGGTTTGGGAGATTGCGAATGTTTAAGTTAGGAAAGACAACTGCTGCAAGAGTTTCCGTTGGCCTCCTTTTCAACAAGTCTCTACCGGCCCTCAACACTTATTCTCTCGTCGGCAAGGCCAGTCCGCCTGCAGAAGTAATCCTTCGAAACCCAGGTCCGTAAACCTTCTAGTAGGCTACAAGCCACAAGCCTACCTTTGCCTTCGTGTTAAGCAATTCCCGCGTAGCCTACATAGTGTAACCTCAGCCTAGCGAATAGGCTATACCCAGAAGTGTACGCAACAACCGGCAAACTAACTCTCTCATTACGACTGCGGTAGACCTGTACAATTATTTTACCATATTTAATTATTTGGTAATGGTTCAGAATACGGGCGCCACTTAATTAAGTAAAATTTCGAAAAATACCATAGAGACAAAGTTGTTTCTCTCATTAAAATACGTTGATTGCATGTGTCGCATTTGTATAATTTAGGTCTCGGGGGTACGGGGGCGGAGCCCGTAAAGATCACGCTTCACAGTGAACCCTATACCGATCAATTTGTGATGCGTGATCTTTACGGGGGCTCCGCCCCCCTACCCCCGAGACCTAAATTATACAAATAATGTAATAACATGTTAAGTTATGCACTTTTTTAGTAATTTTCTAACTTCGTTTTTTGACTATGCGATACATGCAATGAACGTATTTTAACGAGAGAAACAACTTTGTCTCTATGGTATTTTTCGAAATTTTGTTTAATTAAGTGGCGCCCGTATTCTGAACCATTACCAATTATTTTACTGTATTTGTATCCGCTTGTTTATTTGCTCATTTATGCATTTCATTTTACTTGCCTCATCCATTTACTGTACCATACCGTACTTTCATTATTTCAGTTATTATTGACTTAATTACTTATTCCGTGTTCACCGCTGTATATATCATTAGCCTACCTAAATTAGTTTACTTACTTAACGATTATACTTACTTAACTTGTATTTACTTAACGATTATACTTACTTAACTTGTATTTACTTAACGATTATACTTACTTAACTTGTATTTACTTAACGATTATACTTACTTAACTTGTATTTACTTAACGATTAGACTGTATAACCATTTCTTATTGCTAATAAATAATCAGTCATCTGTAATATAGTATAAATACCATTATAGAATTGTTAATCACTGAACAAATAATTCATTTATTTTTCTAATTAAACACAAAACAACAAAGTAGTTTCTCTCTCCTTATTAAATATTATTTGTTTGGGCTGTATGTCCAAACTGGTGACCCCTAATAATTCATTTCAATATAATTCATTAATTATAGTAAGCCTACTTTCTTGGCCACATCAAATTGGTGATCCGTAGGCCCCTATATATACCGGGTGGCCTATAATTCAGGAACCATAGGAATAATTGTATTTTTTTTCCTAATAATTCTTGTACTTTCTAATAATGTTTTTTTTCTTTTTTTTCTTTTTGATGAACTACCTGGATGACATACCGATAAACAAAGGACGTGGCATGTCTAGGGTGACCAGACGTCCTGCATTTTGCAGGACTGTCCGGCATTTAGAGTTTATGTCCCGCAAAAAACATTGACCAATGCGGGACAATGCAATGTCCCGCATTCTTGTATTTATGCAATTTTCGTACAAATGAAATGTAATTTGTATTCATTATCGTAGATCTGGCATCCGCGCATCCCCTCATAAACGTTTTAAAACGTTTTTGAAACCTCCAGTACGACAGACCTCGACGGCCGACGCTCGTCAGTTAAAATTTTGAATTATAATGGTGTTGACGTGTTATTTAATTGTCAGAGTACCCATACATTTTAAAAATGACTTAAAAAAGAAAGTGCACTTTCAATGAAGATTTAGAAAAAGAATATCCTTTTATTAAAAAAGCAAAGAGTGAGAGCATGGTGAAATGTATTAAATGTTTTTCTACTTTTTCATTTGCAAGTGGTGGGAACTGTGACATTAAACGTCATTTAAACTCTACTAAGCATAAACAAGCTGATGCCTGCGCTTCATCAAGTAGGCCTTTGACAACGTTTTTACAGAGTAAAGATTTTGATGAAGAGAAAAAACGTGTAGCAGTAGCTGAAGGAACTTGGACTTACTATTCAATCAAACGTAACCTATCTTTTCGATCTACAGACTGCACTTCTAAACTAATCAGAAGATGCTTCAGTAAGACATTTTCTTGCGCTCGTACTAAAACAGAGGCAATTTTAACTAATGTCTTTCAACCTGATGTTCTGCAATCATTAAAAGACGACCTTTCACTTTCCAACTGCATAAATTTACAGTGATTGTACGAACCATGGAAATGTCAAAGTATGCCTTTTATTGGTTAGGTATTTTTTACCGACAAAAGGAGTTAAGGTAAAAATCCTAGAGGTGACAAGTTCAGCTGGAGAGACGGTGAAATAATATTCAATTTCATACACAGAACTTTAGATTCTCATCAGCTGACAAATAAAATACTGGCATTATGTGCTGACAATACAAACACTAACTTTGCGGGGGGTCATCAAGAGGTGGCAAAAATAATGTTTTCTTCAGGCTACAGCAAAGTTTGGGTAGAAAATTAATTGGTGTCAATTGTCCAGCCCATATTTTGAATAACTGCTGCATGAAAAGTTCATGTGACTGTCTGCCTGTTGATGTGGAAGTGATAGTTGTGAAAATCTACTCATTCTTTTACATTTATACAGTCAGAGTGGAAGAATTGAAAGATATATGTGATTTTGTTGGCGTGGAGTTTCAAATATATTAGGATACAGTAAAACCAGGTGGCTGGCTTTGAGGCCAGCCATCGAAAGGGTTCTTCGGCTATTCAAACCTTTGAAAGTGTATTTTCAGTCTCATGAAAAATGTCCTACTATTCTCAGACAGTTTTTTGAGAATCCTTATGCTGAGGCATTTCTGTATTTTGTACACGATCAGAGTTCATTATTCCATGATTGCATCTTAAAAGTTGACTCTCAAAAAGCTTCCTTGCCAGAAATAGCCTGTATTCTTAAGGACTCAAAGCTAAAATTAACTGAAAGAAAACAGGAGTCATTTTTACCCTCAACTGTGGATAAAATGTTAAGGGATTTAGAGACACAAGGAAAGGATATAGAAAGTTTAAAAAATACAGCTTCTTCATTCTATGCTATGTATGTAGAATATTTGAATGAGTGGTGTCAGCATTTGAAGAAGTAAAAATAATTTTAATTGGATTCTTCTTCACAACTTAATCTCCTGGAGTGAAGTTAAAGAAAGCATCGAATTCATTCTTGAAAGGAAGTCCGATTTCCCTTTAAATGACAGTGAACTATTTGATGAAGTAACTTGTGTAAAAAAATTTGTAACATCAGAAAGAATTAAAGAATGGAATGACATGGAACTGGAAGTTGACAGTAGGTGGGTAGAAATATTTACACATTTCAAGAGTCAGAAAATTCCCTTTGAAAACATTTCCAAGGTAATAGAATTCTGTTTGAGTTTACCTGGATCAAATGCTCCAACAGAGAGGGTATTTTCCATAATGAATAACTTTTGGACAGAAGAAAAAAGTCGGTTAAATATAAATACTCTAAAAGCAGCGTTATTAACGATATGTAATTACGAGATGAGTTGCCTTGAATTTTGTGAATATCTGAACAAAGAAATACCTCTCCTTAAGAAAATACATTCCAGTGTTTTTCAATAAATTAGGTAGGTAAACTATATAAAATTACTTTTTGGTAGTACAATTATTTGTCCGTTATATACTGTATCTTTGAAAGATAAAGTAAAATGCCTATAGAGTGCTGCAAAATGCTTTAAAAGGTATTGGTTGACCTGTGGAGTGTTATCGAGATATCATACGAGTATATTAGTGTACTAATGGATCCGTCCCGCATTGGGATCGCAAAAATCTGGTCACCCTAGCGCATGTCTTTTCAGCAAGACGGTGCACCTCCTCATTTTGCCATGCAAGTTCGCAAATACCTTGATAAAACGTTCCCCAACAGATGGATTGGCCGAAGAGGTTCTATCGAATGGCCACCCAGGTTACCAGATATCACTCCACTCGGTAATATACAGTGTATATATATATATATATATATATATATATATATATATATATATATATATATATACTGTATATATGATGAAGACCCACAAGAAAAAAGAGCATATAACAGCATAACAGCATGTATCACATAGTAACATAATTATATAACATACATAACAGCATATATAACAGCATATGCAAAAAAAATAAAAAACGGTTATTTAAAGCAAAAATGTACGTAAGAACGCTATATTATATTTGTATCCATAATGAGATTATAGAGTTGAAAAATTACAAAATGGTAGAATTATAAAAGCTTAAAATTAAAAATTATAGAATTATAAAATCATAAAATTAAAAATCATAAAAATCTGAAGGACTGAACATTACTAAATTATAGAATTATAAGGATTATGGAATTATAAAATTGCAAAACAGCATAAATTTATAAAAAATTTGTTTTTCTTCAATTATTATTATACAGGGTGTCCCAAACGTCTGGTCTCATAGAAAAATTTATTTTAAATTAAATTTACAAAAGGAATACATTAGAATTAAAACAAATGTTCAAATTCATGTCTTGTTTTTGGAAGTGAGTTACAGTCCTGAGGAAAAGGCCTCCGCCTTTTCCTCAGGAGTGTAACTCACTTCCATATTAGTCATTGCGTGTTATTCTACCTGCAAAAAAAAAGGTCCCAAAACAAGACATCAATTTCAACATTAGTTTTAGTTGTAATGTAATACTTTTGAAAATTTAATTTAAAATAAATTTCTTGATGACCATACTTATGGGACACCCTGTATATAAGTGTAATGGTAAGTTCACCTAGCAAATGGGTTATGTTTGTTGACAATATTATTCGTAGGTGCTGCCGAAGGTTGTCGAAATCATACTGAGTGTGAATCGCCACTTTTGTCCTTCCTGAGACTTATGGGCATATATTATCTCGTCTCGTACATAACAGGAATAAATTAACTTAGATCTTTTGTTTTTTAATAAATTGTCAAAGATTTCTTTCCTGTATTCCCAAATTGATTCATTAATGACTATATTAGGTTTGATTTGTATCACTGCACTTCTTATTTCAGATTTTCAAAGTCACTCACTTAATTTGAAGTTTATAATTATCTTGTCATATTTTCTTCCCTCATTCTATGAGTTTTTTTTATCGACTTCGTCGTTGACGAAGATATATTCAAAACTTTCAGAATGTTTCTGTTTCTGAGAATTTGGTTCCACTGAGATTCATCCTCAGAGCTGACTTTTATCGCTTTGGTTGTATGTCTGGCTTCAGTATTTCCTTTATTATGGGATTTTTTTTTATGAACGAAAGAGGAGCCAAAGGCAAATGCCCACAAAAACGCCAGTCCCATACAAGAAGAGGATCAAGGTCAAAGGTTTTCGAGATGCCTGGCCACCATAAACGATTGAAAATACCAATTAATCCTTGCGTTAGAGAGTGTTGTTGTTGTTGTTTAGCCGATCAGCCCACCCTGATCGAGCAAGCCGGCGGCACGCAGGTAACCGATCGCCCTCTTCGGAGTGGACCAGAGGTTCAGCGCACTAGTGATGTTGTGTTGTGTTCGTTGTTGTGCTAGAGCGGTACAGTCTGTCATAATGTGTTCAATTATTTGTGGTGTGTCGTGGCACAGGTGGCAGGTGTCGTCTATAGAGTTGTCTAGTCTGTGTTTATATGTTAGTAAGTTGGGGTGATGTCCACATCGGAATCGTGCTAAGTTAACTCGATCCGATCTGCTCAGGCTGATCTCTGACCTGTTAATGGGTGGCGGCTTCGCACCTAGGACCGCATTCGGACTGAGTCGTGTCAGTGCTTTGTGGGTTAGGTGTGTGTGTATGTGTTTTCTGTACTGTGTGATGTCTGTGGGGCGTGGTGTGGAATGGAGTATTTGGTTATAATGTCTCTCTGGTGTTACCTTAATGGTGCGAGGTGTCGGTGCGTGATTGTACATGTAGTGGAAAGGGTGTTGTGGGTTAGTTGTCGCTGCTGCCATGAATTGTGTTCCCCTCATGTCTAAATGTTCCCTAACTTTCAGTATTTTGTTTCTGTGTGCAGGTGTTCTATGGTGTTGTTTGAGTGCATCCTGTAATGATACGAAGTGCATTGTTTTGTATTGTCTGTAAGTGTTTATGTGTGTGTTTGAGATAATGGGTGCCCAGCATGGGCTAGCATAGTCCATAACTGAACGAATATATTGTTTGTATAGTGATGTTGTTTCCTGCTGGTGTCCAAAGTTTGTGGCCTGTTAGTACCCTAAGCGTGTTAAGTCTTGACGTACATTTGTTTTAATATCCTGAATGTGGTTTGCAAAAGATAATGATGTGTTGTATGTGACCCCAAGTATTTGGGTCCTGTGAGTGTGTGGAATGTTGATGTTGTTTAGTGTAAGCTGTGGAATTACCTGGTGTTCTTTGTGTTGCTTGTAAGCAAGGTGATGGTTGATTTTGTGGGCGCTACTTTGAGTCTATTGTGTGTGAGCCAATTGTATACTGTTTATTAGGGTGGATCGATTTTACATTTTTTTCGATTTCCATATTCTAATAGAGACAAAAACGTGCGCATGCATGAGAAAATAGCCTCTGCAAAATCTTAGCTTAATAGGTAATCATCTTCTGCCCCCGGCAGAGCGATGAAAATCATATTTTAGTAGTCAAAAACGTATTTTCAATATGCATCAAAATTATTCCTAATAACTATAAAGTCGATGAAAAAGACCTCATATGATCGTTTTTCCAAGCGCGTTGTCCTACGTTAATATCTTTTGCCCCCCGGCAACAACGTCAAATGTTGAAAAAATAGGTAATTTATATACATACTTTCAGATCGGCTCTTTGTCTTAAATAATGCATTTATATATTTCCCATAGCATTTATATCGTTGCTTAGGCATGAAATAACACACACGCATATTGAAATATTTTAAAAATTATAAGAAAAATACGTTTTTGACTACTAAAATATGATTTTCATCGCTCTGCCGGGGGCAGAAGATGATTACCTATTAAGCTAAGATTTTGCAGAGGCTATTTTCTCATGCATGCGCAAGTTTTTGTCTCTATTAGAATATGGAAATCGAAAAAAATGTAAAATCGACCCACCCTACTGTTTATGTATGTTTGTAGATTATTTGTAGCGGTGTCGATGTTGTTGTGGGTGGATGTTAGAGTGATGTCATCTGCATATGATGATAATATAAGCTTGTTATCTATGGGTGTTGGAATGTCATGCATGTATAAGTTGAAGAGTGTTGGTGAGAGAACAGAGCCTTGAGGGACCCCGTTCGGAAAAAGCTTGTTTTTGGATGACTTGCCATTAAATGTGACATGTGAGTATCTTCCTGAAAGATAGTTGCTCAGCCACCTTTTGGTGTTATTGTGCAGGTTTGTGTTGAGTATTTTGTTTATGAGAGGGAAGCGTGGAATAGCATCAAATGCTTTACTAATGTCTATTGTTGCTAATAGTGTACGTTGAGCTGGTCGTCTGGAGTTGATGCCATCCATGATGTGCTGCGTGAGGTTAGTGAGTAATGTCGTGGTTGAGTGGTGAGGTCTGAATCCATGTTGAGTAGGCGATAGTGGAATGTGTGGGTTGGTGATTTGTAAGATTAGTCTTTCTGTTACTTTGGAAGGTGTGCATAGTAAAGTAATGGGTCTATAGGAAGCTGGTTCTGTTGGATTTTTGTTTGGTTTGAGTAGTGTAATAATTTTACCTTGTTTCCATATGTCAGGAATAATACAGTGTTGGTATGAATATGTGCTGATATTTGTGAGAGCTAGTATTCCTTGTGGGCCCAAGTGTTTAAGGTGTATGTTAGATATGTTGTCTGGTCCAGTAGCCTTCGAATTCTTAATGATTTTGACGATCTTGGTGGTCTGGTCTGTATTGAAGGGTGTAATGGTTGTGTCGAGTCTGTAGGTTTTCTTGTGTCTGGCTGTTTGTCTGTCTGCATGTTTCTGGTTGTTGTCTCTGTTTAAGTGACTTATCTTTGCGTAGTGATTAACTAGAATGTTAGCTTGTTGTGTGTATGTTGGGATATTATTTTGGCTGCGACAGATAGCCGCGTGTGAGGTGTGAATGCCGCTGTTAGAGTGGGTAATACCGTTTATAGTCTTGTATAGCCTGGATGTATATGTGGAGTGGTTTAATGTTGTTATGAATTCCCTGAATGTTTCTGTTTGTTTTTCTTTGAGTTTGTTGTTTATTTCTGCGTTGAGCTGTTGTATCTGCTGTTTTATGGCTTCTGTGTGTGGGGTTTGTGTGTTATATTTGAGGTTGTTACGTTGCCTTATAAGGTGGGCTATTTCTCTAGTGTAATTTGGGTTGTATTTCCTAATGTTGCCCTTCGGTATGTATTTGTTTGCATTATTGATGATCTGATTAAATGTCTTGAGTGTTGTATTGATGTTTATGATGGGTGTGCTGTTTAATGTGGTGAATTGTTCCTCAGTCTGTATTTTGAACTGTTCCCAATCAGCTTTCTTGTAATTTCTGTAAGTGTGCCTAAGGCTGTTGGGGCAGAGTGTAGAATGTGTTGTAATGATGACGGGCAGGTGGTCTGATGACAGTTGTTTTTCTGTTCTCCATTGTGTATGTGTTGCTAGTGAGGGGGAACAGAACGTTATGTCTGGGGAGGAGTTTGAGTATCCTGCTTGATGTGGTATGTGTGTATGTTCTTCTGTATTGTTAAGAATGAAGAGGCTGTTTAGTTGTGTGGCTATGTTGGCGCCTCTGGTGCGTTAGAGAGTTGGACAGGAATGTGTCGAAAGTCTGGTACTGCATGTTCTCCTTAAAGGAGGAAGCATGCAGTTACAGAGTTCTGAAGAGCAGATCCGTTATAATAGCGATAGTAAAGAAAGAGCAAGGCAACATTGCGGCAAAGATAGAGGAATTCAAGACAGTTAGTAAGAGACGAGGAACTGATGAGGCGAAAAGCCTTTGATTTCACCCGATCAAGTATGGCTGTGTGGGCTGAGCCACCCCACACGTGAGAAGCTACTCTATACAGGGGCGGACAAGATCCCTGTACAGAGACGAGACAGCAACTGAGTGAGGGTGAAGAAACTGCGGAGCCGGTACAGCCGCGTTCGGAACTTTCGCCGCCGGACTTTTCGCCGCCGGACTTTTCGCCGCAAGGAATTTCGCCGCAAGGAATTTTCGCCGCCGCAAAAGAATTTAAAAAAAATAAAAGATAAGTTGACGATTGGTTAGGTTAAGTCGTAATATTTTCGTTAGTTTTAACGTTTTATTGATGGATTCATTTAAAAAATGTCTCCTAAAGATCCTAGCGTAGTTTACGTTCTATTATGTACTTTTGCAACATATCCATATTCTTTTGCCTCCATTTTCTAATATTTCTTGATGAAGTTGCAATTGATGGCATTAGATAACAACCTGCATCATCTAGGCTTGCAGAAGCATCGGCAATTAGTGATCTTGCAGATAATTGGGAGTTAGTAGCAGTCGTTTTCATACTTGCTATTGTGGCGTACACTTTAGGCTTTGATGGGTTTGCAGAATGACTATGCTCACCAAATGTTTTGCAAATTACTATTTTAGCGTCACTTTCTAAAATTGTATGCACTCTTGCCTTGCAGTTTTTTATTTCACACTTCCAATACGATTTTATAAAACTTTGACAGTATCTGTTATTGCATGTGCAGTATCACTTTAAACCATCAAAAATGGTTTTTAAAAACCTAAGGGTTCAAAACCTTTGAAGTACATGAAATCACTTATTTAAGAGAATGAATAAATGAAAATTTCCAAGTCATCCAAACCCGACGTATTAGAGAGTTCAGAAAATTTGGTAGGCTTATATTTATATATCTATACAAATTATATATTTGCGGCGAAAATTCTTTGCGGCGAAAATTCCTTGCGGCGAAAAGTCCGGCGGCGAAAAGTCCGGCGGCGAAAAGTCCGGTGGCGAAAATACCTAGATTGGGTACAGCACACCTAACCTGGCAAAGGTTTCACCGAAATCCCAAAAGGAAGGTGACCAAAAGTCAGAGAGATGCAAAAAGATCGCTAGTAGAGCGTCCCTTGCGGAACCCACACTGATGATCTGAAAGAAGCTTGTGAATAGAGAGGTGTTTAAGAATCTTCCTATTAAGGATAGATTCAAAAACTTTAGAAAGGCAAGAAATCAAAGGAATTGGACGGTAGTTGGATGGTTTGGGAACGGGCACCCTTCTTTGGGTGACCTCCTGTTCGGAGGATCCAAAGGCCGAACTTGAGCAATAGGACAGGAAACAGATATAAGATTGTGGCCGGAGGAGCCCAACGGAGGGAAAACCTTGACAGAATAAGAAGAAGGATGAGAGGTGAGAAATAAATCCAGAATATTGGGTGTATCTCCAAGGTGATCGGGGATACGAGTGGGATGCTGTACAATATGCTGTAGGTCATTCAGGATAGAGAAGTTGTAAGGTAGTTCACCAGGGATGTTAGTAAAATGGGAGGAAAGCCAAAGGTGGTGGTGTACATTAAAATTTCCTAAAATGGAGATTTCAGCGAAAGGAGAGTGAATTAGAATGTATTCCACTTTGGAAGTGAGGTAATCAAAGAGTTTTGGATAGTCAGTAGAATTAGGAGAAAGGTAGAAAGCGCAGATGTATTTAGTTTGAGATTGGCATGTAAACTGTAGCCAGAGGGTGTAGAATTTTGAGGATTCATGTTCGGGAATACGAGAGCAAGTTAAGTCATTGCGTACATATTCGTAACATCTACCTTTGAAGTGAAATTGAATATGGAGGAAGTAGGAGAGTACAAAAAAGTGGGTTGCTGTCAATCGTCCCAGACATCTGAGTTTCAATGAAGAAGAGAAGGTGCGGTTTAGAGGAGGAGAAGTGGTGTTCAACAGATTGGACATTTGAGGAAAGGCCACGAATGTTGCAGAAGTTTGTGAAAAGTGAGTCATAGAGAGGCCCAGGACATCTCGAATGGTCAGTAGCAGAACCAACCCCGCTGCAAGGGTCTGCGTTCCCAATATCGGCAACGGAGGAACCGGAAGTGAAGACAATTATAGTCCCCTCCCCAAGGGACTCAGAGGCTCTTGGCGACGATGCCATTGTTTTTATTTTAAAAAGACTCTGTAGCGCGTAAGATGCATGTACAGTATGTGTAGTGAGGATTTTTTTTTATGCAAGAAGGAGGGGCCAAGGACGAACGCCCGCAAAAATGCCTCCCCCCCCCATAGTAACAGAAGAAGAAAGCTAAAATACAAATATTATTTTTAATAATATATTTTTTTTAATTTTGTAAAGATTGTGTAGTGTGTAAGATGGATACACGTGAAGTGAGGAATAGAGAGAGAAGTATGTATTTGGCAGCATGCTAAACTGCTCACAGGGTAGATGAGACTGGGACACGGAAAATGATCAACTACGGAAGAGTGTGACAGAAGAAACGGGAGTTCTAGCACTCCCTGTTTCCTGCCTAACGTCTCTCCACAAGAATAATTCCCTGGTCGACTGGTGTCCACAATCTCCTCCTCGAATTGGCCTTAGTTGGTGGAATGTTTTGTTTTTAATGTACAAAAACTTTAGATTTTAACATTCCCAATAAAACAAAAAAAAAAACTGTAACTAACAAATTTAATTATTAATTTCAAATAAATAATTTTTTTTTCTTTAAATTAAATATTACGAAATGAACTTTAATTGCAGTAAATTTAAATTACATTACGCTTCATTTCTTTTAATTTATTTTATAAATTGGATTACTAAAATTTACGAAAGGATGGAATAACTCTTTCCTTTGCATTATAATTTAATTTAACTTAGTTAATTCTGTCCACTCATTATCTCCAAGCTATTTTTCACATACAAATGAGCTTTGCCATACTACTAAAGTATATACAGGGTGGTCACAAAGTTTGGAGTTAGTTTCATATTTTTATAGTTGTAAAGTATATTTTTTTCCATTCACTCCAGACTTTGTGACCACCAGGCGTATATATATATATATATATATATATATATATATATATATATATATATATATATATATATATAGTGTACAAAATGCAAACCACAAGTAAAAATAAAAAACGATTCTAAGCAATATTGGGATCATATATAACTGAGTTTTATAACTAAGAAAAACTCAGTTTTAGTTACTAGTTGACTAAATAAGTTTTATAGTTTTATTTTTGGGATCATAACTAAGTAACTAAGTTTTCCTTATAAGTGAATTTTTAACTTGGTTAAAACTTAGTTACTAAGTATTTTACCAAGTAATAAAATGACATGAGAGGTGGATGTGCTGACAGAATTCCAACACGTGAGAGTTTTGAAACGAACATTTAGAAACTATTTTTTGTAACTCCCCAAACAACGGTGGAAGGTAGAAACGGTAGACTGTGTCGTATTCCCAAATTGAAGGCGAGACAGGGAACACCCTTAACCCTGAAAGAAAATAGTTTTGTAGTGAGAGGACCAAAACTATTTAATCAGCTGCCCAAAGACCTAAGAAACACGAAGGGAGTTGCAGTGGAAATCTTCAAAAGAAGACGACGCCTGGCTCAGAACAATCCCCGATGAGCCGGGCGTACCTGGCTATGTGAGGTGGAGAGCGCAAGAATCCAACTCACTACTTCACCAGGCCAACTCGAGAGGAGGGGCGACACGCTTGACCTTCGCGAAATGAGAAATCATCACGTGGAACCTTTGTAAGGTTGTAAGGTTAAGGTTGTATACGGTAGGCATTCGTTGGTAGTGAGCTTGTTGCTGCATGTAGTTTGCCATATTGTTAGAAAATAGAATTAGCCATTTACCCTCGGCCCTCGGTACAGTTGACCTAACGATTGGTTAGGTTAAGTCGTGATATTTTCGTTAGTTAGCCTTATAAGGCTAACTAAAGAAGGCTGGGGGCCCTGATCTTCAGGTGATCCTATTTTCTAACAATATGGCAAACCGGAAGTATGGACACCCTAGAGCAGTGGTCGGGGAACAGGGGTAAATTACCCAAATGGGGTAAATTTAAAACTTTTGGGGGTAATGCGTGCGGTATGAGAGACACTTTGTGCTGATATTTTTTTCGTATATTTTTATTTTATTTTGTTACATAAATGTGGCGTTATTCTAAATTTTAGAATATTACGAATTTACGTCCTGATTACATCCTCAAATATATTTTGGGGTAATACCCAAAAAAGTTCGCCGACCACTGCCCTAGAGTCTAGGATTTTCCATACGTTCTGATTTTCCATATTTTAAGAGGTATTAATTATATATTATACGTACTAATGTAAAACTATAAGGTGTGTATTATTATATTTAGTATTCATTTACGCTGTTAAAAAGTGTTTTCAAAGTAAACCTATAGGCTATAGGGCATAGATCCACCCCTGTCTCGGTTTTTCCAAGCACAAATATGGATACCCTACATTACTTTCTAAATGAAAGATTGCGTCTGCGATCGATTGGTGGAAGGCAGCGGAAAAAGCGAAATATTGTTGATATTTTGTTTGTGAAATTATTCCTGCGCCTATTGCACGGAGTCTAGGGATTCGTCTCGGTTGCTTTTGCATTGTTTACGTGGGGTTCTAAAGGTGATCTGTATCTGCTGTTGTTTGAGGGGTCAGTAATACACTTTCTCTTGATTTTGAACATTGAGCAACATAGTTATGTAACACTGCGATTTTTGCACTGCTCTGTAGGTAGCAAGTTTTACTAAGTTTTATTTATATAACTGAATTATAACTAAGTTTTAGACTTAGTTATTAACTAGTAACTAACAATGTTTTTTGAAAAAACTTAATAACTGACAACGCAAGTTTTTTTTTGGGGGGGGGGGGGGGGGGGGGGGGGGGGGTCCGATAACTAACTAATTGTTTTTTCCGTAAATTCCCAACACTGATTCTAAGGCCTTTAGTGTATTTAGCAATTCACCTCTTGAGGGTCTTTTTTTACGCAGGAAGGAGGGTACAATTGTGAACGCCCGCGAAAATGCCCCCACCCCCACTCATAGAGGAAGAAGAGAGCCTAAATCAAGGTCCAAAGTTTTAGAGATGCGTGGACACTCAGCGTTTGAAAGAATGAAGGTCATAGACAGCGGGTAAGATGGATTAAAGAAGGTTGTTTCAGAGTTGACCGGTTGAGTAAATGAAAGATTGAAAATACCGATTTACCTTTGCATTAGAGAGTTGGACAGAAAAGGAATGAGAATGTGTCGAAAGTCGGGTACTGCGTGCTCTCCTTAAAGGAGGAGGCATGCAGTTAGAGAGTTCAGAAGAGCAGTGTCCTTTATAACATTGAGACAACATTGCGGCAAAGAAAAAGGTATTGAAGACAGTCACTAAGAAGTGGGAAATTGATGAGGCCTTTGTAGTGTGTAAGATGCGTGTATTTGCAGTGAAGAATAGGGAGAGAAGTGTGTTTGAGAACATGCTGGATTGCTCACAGGGTAGAGGAAACGGAAAAAATCAGCTAAGGAGGAAAGTGACAGGAGAAATGGGAGTTCCAGTACTCCCTGTCTCCTGCCTAACGTCCCATTCGAAGTACTTCCCTGGTCGATTGGTGACTACAATCTCCTCTGACTGACGAGGTGTATCGCTAAATCCACAAAAGGCCTTGGAATCGCTATTCATTTTTCCATGTGGTTTTGCAACATTCATTATTTTCACTTGTTTAATTGTGAAATTCATCACACACACACACACACACACACTGTAGGGTATTTTGTATTTTTAGTGTTTATATTTTTAAATTAAAAACTTTTCGGGGTAAAAAGCTTAGTATTTTAAGAACTGAAATTCAAAGTTTGCTGTAGCGAACTTTAATATTACATGAATACTGCATAATGTATTAAAAACTTCGTAAACAAAAGATACACTCGGAAATAATACTAATAATAAAAAAAAAGAAAACACAAGAACAGAAACCTCATAGAAAGTATGAGAAAGAACATGGCAGGAGAAAGCTTATTGTCTTCACATGTTTCGTATGAAATACATTGAAATGCCATAACGAAACTATTTTCATCATTTTCTCATTAAAGTAATGTTCTCCTTTTCAACAACATGAATGAAAATGACATCTTCCTTCTACCTTAGAAAGGTCGTCGACGGAGGTGATATAAATTGAACAGAAAACTATGAAAATTCTAAAGAAAAAAAAAAAAAGAGATAAAGCAAAAGGCTTGAAATAATGAAAAAAAAAAAAAAGATTTAAAAAAAAATAAAAAACAAAAGTAACTGCAAAATATGAAGGTTTTTAAAAAAATTTTAGTGACCCGTCAGTAGAAGATATTTTCCCACAAAAAAATTTTGACTTTGGTAAAAAAAAAAAAAAAAAGAGAAAAAAGTTGCATTTAACACAAATATTGATACGCAATTTTTTTCCTGTCCTCGGAAGTACTTTATGATTGAATTTCAATTTCAATTTTTATTATTTTGTGCTTACGTGTATAAGATATACAAAACGTGTGAAAAATATAAAAAATACGTATTATGATAGTGTGACAGTTATTGCATTCCTAAACATTCACAACATCGTAGAATAGTAATAGAAAATAACAATAACAACAGCGATAAAGATAATAATAATAATAGCAATACAATTTGTTACCTATTCTATTTATACATGTTGATGGCATACATCAAGTGCAACAGAAATACACACACACACACACACACACACACACACACACACTGTGAGTCAAAAGACCGGAAACATAGGAAGGATAGGAAACTTTTATTGCAAAGAAAACATGTGTTACAAGTAATGTTATAAGATGTGCTCTATATGTTCTCCTTTCACTTCCAGACATTTTTGGACTCTGTTTCCCCACTCGACCTGGACTTTTTCCAGAACATCGGGCTGGATTGCAGCACAGGCTTCTGTAATGCGCTGCTTCAAGTGGTCTGTGTCCCGGATCTTCATACCATACACAATGGCTTTGAGGTGTCCCCAGAAGTATAAGTCCAGCGGTGTCAGGTCGGAGGACCGGGGAGGCCACTCCACTGGACCACGACGACCAAGCCAACACCCTGGAAATTGGGTATCTAACCATGCGTGACCGGACAGCTCATACCAGGACAACACATACCCGGACAACTTATACCGGACAACTCAGACCCGGACAACTCATACCTAGGACAACTCATACCTAGGACAACTCATACTCTCTTCAACAATTACCACCCCAATGTTGATCTTTTCATCTATATCCACCCCGAAAGTTTAAACTCTGCAAATTAACCAAAATAAGATAAGAAAACAATAACAACAAATTTATTATTTATTGCAAACGGTAATTATGTATTTTATCCCACTCAGTCATTTTACACACCAAAATACATTTTTCTAGTAGTATTTGATGTGATTTGTTCAAATATGACCTCCATTTCCGTCGGAAATGAGATCCAACAAAGTTATAGTACTTTGATATTGGCTCATTTTCAAGGGAAATGGAAGTCAAAATCTAAGCAAAACACATCAAATATTACTAGGAAAATGTATTTTGGTATTAATTAACCTAACCTAACCTTACCTAACCTAACCTAACCGTGGCTAAACGAGCCTAACCCTGGCTAAACGAGCCTAACCCTGGCTAAACGATCCTAACCCTGGTTAAACGAGCTCTCGTCTGTATCCACCACCTAATCCATAATAAGGTAATACTCTAGGCTCGTTTAGCCAGGGTTAGGCTCGTTTAGCCAGGGTCAGGATCGTTTAGCCAGGGTTAGGCTCGTTTAGCCAGGGTTAGGCTCGTTTAGCCACGGTTAGGTTAGGTAAGGTTAGGTTAGGTTAATTAATACCAAAATACATTTTTCTAGTAATATTTGATGTGTTTTGCTTAGATTTGACTTCCATTTCCCTTGAAAATGAGCCAAACTTCAAAGTACTATAACTTTGTTGGATCTCATTTCCGACGGAAATGGAGGTCATATTTGAACAAATCACATCAAATACTACTAGAAAAATGTATTTTGGTGTGTAAAATGACTGAGTGGGATAAAATACATAATAACCATTGCAAACATATAATAAATAGAGAACCATTATTTACATAGGATAAAATTTGAATGCCCCGTTAGGTCAAATGTACGCCCTTGACGATTGGTTAGGTTTAGTCGTGATATTTTCGTTAGTTTTAACGAAAATATCACGACTAAACCTAACCAATCGTCAAGGGCGTACAGTTGACTAACTGGGCATTCAATGAACCCAACCGGGTATTCAGTTGACCTAACCGGGCATTCAATGAACCTAACTGGGCATATATATATATATATATAACTTGCATGAATTTTAAATGTTTAAATGTAATTTTAATTTTACAAAATAAATGTTTCATTAATTTTAAAAATAAATGTTTTCATTTCAAAATTTTCATTAATAACTTGCATGAACTCTAAATGTTTAAATTTAATTTTTAATTTACAAAATAAATGTTTTCATAATTTTTCATTTTTTTTTCTGGTCCTATGTATGAGTTGTCCTAGGTATGAGTTGTCCTAGGTATGAGTTGTCCTAGGTATGAGTTGTCCGGGTATGAGTTGTCTGGGTATAAGTTGTCCTGGTATGAGCTGTCCTGGTATGAACTGTCCTAGAACCCTAACCATTCTCGAACTTTTGCAGCGTAGTGGGCGGGAGCCCCAGCCCCCCATCTTCTTGGAAGTAAGCAGGGGAAATCGCCTTCCTCATTCAACAAAGATGGCATAACGATTTCTTGGAGCATGTCCAGGTATTTGTCACCGTTCAAATTCCCATCAACAAATACCGGCCCAACGATTCGTGAACCTCATAATCCACACCACACCATGACTTTCCCAATACCTTGCATCTTCCTGGCGTCCATCCAGTGAGGGTTGTTGTAACTCCAATAGCGGTGGTTCTGAAGGTTCACTTCACCATTCACGTAAAAGTTTGCTTCGTCACTGAACAGGATTCGTGAGGTAAATGTGTGGTCTTCTGCAATCTTCTGAGTCGCCCATTCACAGAACTGGACTCGAAGGTCGGGATCGTCCTCCGATAGGTGCTGATGCAGTTGAATTTTGTACGGGTACCACTTATGGTGGTGCAGGATGCGCACAATGCTGCTTTGACCGATGCCCGTTTCGTGTGACATCCTACGGGTACTTTTCGAAGGGCTCTTGGCTAATGCAGCCAACATATTTGCAGAGGTCTCCGCATCTGTAGCTGTGAGCGACCGCCCAGAGTGGGGTTTGTCGTGAACGCTACCAGTCTCTTTGAACTTCTCCACCAACTTTGATATGGCGCTGTGCATAACTGGACGATCCGGATGTTTCTCATTGAATCTTGCTGCGACATCTCGGAGACTTCCGCTCCGAAACATTAATGTCAGTTCAATCCGATCATCCACCGGCAGATTCATGGTTCACTCACTAATCTGCAAGATAAAAAATGACATTAGTCCTATATTTCCGGACTTTTGACTCACCCTATATATGAAAATTACTTCACAAAAATAACACGTGAATAATATTTATGACGAAAATAATCATGAAGGAAAAAGAAAAACACGAAATGGTGCTCAAGCGCTTTCGTCTAATGACGTCCTCAGGAACATTGAAATTAATAACAAGTGTGAGACTATATATAGGTTACAAAAAAAAATGATTGGTGCACAAAATTGCACATTAATGTCAGTTCAATCCGATCATCCACCGGCAGATTCATGGTTCACTCACTAATCTGCAAGATAAAAAATGACATTAGTCCTATATTTCCGGACTTTTGACTCACCCTATATATGAAAATTACTTCACAAAAATAACACGTGAATAATATTTATGACGAAAATAATCATGAAGGAAAAAGAAAAACACGAAATGGTGCTCAAGCGCTTTCGTCTAATGACGTCCTCAGGAACATTGAAATTAATAACAAGTGTGAGACTATATATAGGTTACAAAAAAAAATGATTGGTGCACAAAATTGCACATTAATGTCAGTTCAATCCGATCATCCACCGGCAGATTCATGGTTCACTCACTAATCTGCAAGAAAAAATGACATTAGTCCTATATTCCGGACTTTTGACTCACCCTATATATGAAAATTACTCACAAAAATAACACGTGAATATTTATGACGAAAATAATCATGAAGGAAAAAGAAAAAACACGAAATGGTGCTCAAGCGCTTTCGTCTAATGACGTCCTCAGGAACATTGAAATTAATAACAAGTGTGAGACTATATATAGGTTACAAAAAAAAATGATTGGTGCACAAAAAATTTTTGGTATTATCTATAAAATTGGTTGTAAACAATGTGATTCCTTTTACATTGGACAAACGGGAAAGGATTTGAACACGCGTGTAAAACAGCATCAATATTCCGTTAGAACGGGACAGTCGTCCAGTGCCCTTTTTGTCCATTTGTCAGAGTTATCCCACTGTATTGATTGGAATAATGCTTCAGTTTTGTTTCACTCAAGCAACATTGTTAATAGAAATATTCTTGAGTCTGCCATTATTCAACTTACAAATAATTTTAACATTAGCCAGGGCCTTCTTTCGCTTAATCCTGTTGTTTTGAATTCATTCAGAACGGATTTAGACAAGAAGAGCAAAGTGCTAAAACTCTGGTAGCTTTTTCATATAAATTTGTATGTTCCTCCTACAATTTTTTTTGTGCACCAATTATATTTTTGTTTCTTTGTGACCTATAATATAGTCTCGAACTTGTTATTAATTTCAGTGTTCCTGAGGATGTCATTAGACGAAAGCGCTTGAGCACCATTTTACATTTTCTTTTTCCTTCGCGGTTATTTTCATTACGTATAAATATATCTGAACACGCGCGTAAACATATTGTATATTCACTATCTATCTATCTATCTATCTATATATATACACACACACACACTGTATATGTTGGGTGATTTTTTAAACATTTGAAATTTTAATAGCTTTGTATTTTTTTATTAATTGAGAAAAACATGAAATTTTTAATGTACCTTCTCTACACATGGAGAATTAATGAGCTTTATGAGCTGAGAGGACATCATTCACACAGAGCATTTTTTGCACTTGGGGACTAATTCTTCATGTGCAGAAAAGGTACAGTAAAATTTTATGCTTTTAAATTTCAGTTAATAAAAAAAAAACCTTTTTAGTGTCAGATGTTTAAAAAAATCACCCGATATATACCAGATGTCCCGAACACATGTGTCCCTATTTCTAAATAAATGTTCTAAGTTAAATAAAAAGGGAATTAGATACAAAGACAAACGCAATAGGTACGTAAAACATACGGTTTTTGTTTTTAATTGTAATATAAATTGAAAAACATGTTCAGTTTAATCGCCATTTTTTTTCTAATACAATATTGAACCTTACACAAATGTTTGACATAATTTTTGAAAATGGCTCAGCTGGGATGTTGTTAATTACCTCATAGACTTTGGTCTTTAGGTATTTAAGTGTCTTATGCTTGGTAGAATAGATCCTGTCTTTTGCGTAACCCCACTAAAATAAGTCAGAGGGGTGTGAAGTCAGATGAGTATGAGGGCCATTCCATTGGCTATGAAAGGAGATTAGTCGCTCGAAAAAATGCTTTCTCAAAAAGGTGCGAGTTTCACGAGCAGTGTGTGGCGGTGCTCTATCCTGCTGAAGGCCAAAGTAAAGACTTCTATGGCCTTACTAGAAATTAGGAAAAGGTTATTGTTTTAAGTATAAAATGATGAAAGAAAGGTTTTAATATACAATATTTATCAGTAATTAAGTAACAAAAGATAAAAATGTGTAGGTATATGCTGAATAAAAACTCCACTCTGTGACCATTCCGAAGAAGACACTCCAATAATAAAATATACATCCATTATAAAATAACGGGCAAACAAAAATAGGGACTTTTTTTGGGACACTCTCTCTATGCCCCAAGAAACATACAGATAAATGGGACAGTAATGGCTTCCTATACATACATACATAGTATAAAACTGCCATTAACAAGCAAATTTTATACTTTATTAACAGACTGGAATTATTTGATAAATCTTATTAGATAATACAGAGTAATAAGGCGATTTAACATTAATTTTAAAACTACAGAAACAAAGAGTGATAAAATGAATTGAGATTATCTGTACCAAGTTTCATACTTAAGGTTATATATATATAATCGAGGCCCATGGTGTAGTGGATAGCATATCTGACCGGCAATCGGAAGATCCCGGGTTCGATTCCCGGGTGGTTACCTCAGTTTTCATTTGTTCGTTCTCCCTCCTCATCTTGTGCGGAACGTTCTTCTACACAAGCGTCGTTCTTTAAAAAAAAATATATACAGTATATATATATACACACACACAAATATAACTTCTGCTAACACTACACATTCTTACTTGTTGAGATATAAGAAATTAAAATATTATATATTAAATATCAAATACCTTTTGCTAATTGAGAAGCTTAATAGTCTTCGATATCTTAACTTTGCACATATTTACTTTTGTCTTATCATATATTATTTTTATTAGTTTCGTTTTGGCATATAGGAATATACAGGGTGTCCCATAAGTCCGGCATCATAGGAGAAATTCATATTTTTCTATTTCTACAAACCATAATTCATATTTTTCTCTTTCTACAAGCCATAATGTTTGTGAGCAATGAAGAACGAATCCAGATAATTCTACTCATAGGAAATCGGAGTCAAAGAGACTTTGCAACAAGTCTGCTAACACAACTCTGTGTTATTGGCTCGCGGTCTGGATGCAGTCTGTTAAATTCAGCAGCGGCCTCTCTCTGACTCCGATTTCCTATGAGTAGAATTATCTGGATTCGTTCTTCCTTGCTCACAGACATTATGGCCTGTAGAAAGAGAAAAATATGAATTATGGTTTGTAGAAATAGAAAAATATGAATTTCTCCTATGATGCCGGACTTACGGGACACCCTGTAGATTAACCTGTTATTATGGAAATAAGAAAGGGGATACAGTGTTATGGCTCGTATGAGTTGATGAATTTTAATTCAGTTTTTTGTGGAAGGTTTTTAACGTTCTAAATTGTTTTATCTCCTGAAGGAGAGCGTTCAAAAGGTTTGGTCCTGTGAAGCATAATAAAGATCTAGTTCCACAATTTACAGTGTAATTTGGTTTTCTGATGTACGTGCTTGATTGTCAACGTGTTAAAGCGGTGTTGTGTTTGAGAAGCTAATATTTTGTTTTGGATGATTTCCGGAGCAGTATTATGAACGATTCGATAAATATATTGAGGCAATGTTTAAATTGTTGATTTCCACAAGTTTGAGAATTTTTAACTCGTGAAACATCTTATCCGTACTTTTATTATGTTTGTTCGATTAATAGATTTTCCTAATTACTCTTTTCTGCATTATTATGAGTACCCCAGAGTGAAGTATATGGATCTGAGAACTTGTTTTGGGAATGCTGCCCCTACTTCTGTAATTATGAATGAGGCCTTGGCTAATTTGTTTCATAGATGTTCAATGTGCTCTTTGAATGAGACGCTTGAATCGACAGTGATTCACACAAGTTTGGCCGATTGCACTCGTTGAAGAGGGATTCAATTTATCTTTAGGTTTAGATGGAGCAACGTTTTCTTTTGTGCGATTGGTATTAAGCCGTTTTTTTTTAATATTTAAGGATAGTTTGTTCATTGTTGGTGGTTGTTTGTAGTGGTAATAAGTCTTTGCTAGAGGTTATGATTGAAGTATTGTCTACATACTAGTAACAGGAAGAATTATTTAGTAACCGGTGGAAGTCATTTACATAAAGGAGGAACGGATAGGTGCCAGAATACTCCTTTGAGCACCCCGTGGGAGATGATGTAAGAGGGTTTTCGTGATGGAAGAGAGTTTTGTGCTATAAACTGTGTCATGTTAGTGAAGTATGAGCTCAATCATCTTGAGGGTAGTCCCGTGAAGCCGTAACGTTCGAGCTTTTTTTAAGAGCATGTAATAAGGAACTTTGTCAAAATCCTTCGCTTGGTCAAGTAGGATGATAATGATTTTTTTTTGTCGTTCAGAGTGCTGTAAAGTTCTTCTAATAAGCAGTTATCGCGTCGTTGGTCGTGTGTTTTAGTAGAAAGTCAAATTGTTGTTTGTGTATTACTTTGTGTTTTAATATAAATTTCAATATTTAACTATACATTACTCTCTCGTATAGTTTACTGACGGTTGGAAGTGGAAATGGTCTGTGGTTGGAGGGGGGGGGGAGGGAAGTTTTATCTCCTGATTTATAAATAGGGTATACTGTACTCTAGCCTTTTTAGGCAGTCTGGGAAGAGAACATTTTGAATGGATAGGTTTATGAGCTTTGACAGCTTAGGCGCGATTAAGTCCCCACACTCTTTGTAAATTCTGTTTGGGATTGTGTCCAGCGCACAACTTTTATTTTTCAATTGTTTTGGTGCTGTCATATCATAAAAATAATGATAATGATAGTGATTTTAGGATCTAGTGAGAGGGATGAATGGTTTCTTAAATTTTTTTATATCATTTAGCTTTGCGCTATCTTATTTTTTACGATTTTACTTATAATTTGTTTATTATACATACACACACACACACACACACACACCTTGGTTAACCTTGGTTTTGCCTCCGCCCGAAATGTTCACTGTGACGAAGGTCAGGCTTGTTGCTCCACCTTGGACCTACAGCTTAACATGGAATCCGAATCACGACCCCTCATGGGTGGTCAGAAATTACAAAGTCCTTGCTCGGAACTCAATTTCACGACCTCCCGATCAGCAGTCAAGTGTCTTAACCACTAGGACACCCAGGATACCCATTTATTTACCAACCTAATTTTTCTGGGAGGAGGAACAGCTGAGTAAGCTGCGAGCCACCTGCTTTCGACGGGAATCGAACCCAGAGCCAGTGGGTTCGTAGTCAGCGATGCTGTACAGGGACACGGAAACTATTATTTGAATACCTCCCTTATTAACAGTCAAAATACACAGACATCGCAGAACCTGTCGCTGCAAATGATTGTTATTACCTAGTACAAGGACAAGAAAACTATGATTTGAATTACCTCTTGTATTAACAGCCAAAATACGCAAACAAATAACGTACAAATAATACAGAGGGGTATACGTATACAAACAGTGTCGTGAAGCTGACAAGGAAACTAAAGCTACGATTGAAGGAATTGAGAGTCGGTTTTAACGGTCGCACAAGATGGAAAAGATTGTTGGCTTGCAACAGTAATGAGGTTAATATTGAATGAGAAACGAGAATCGAAGGTCGAATAGAGGGGTATTAAGTGAATGGAGGTCAGACCCAAATTTCTGTGACGAAGGTTAGAGGGCAAATGCAGGATTTTATAGTCCTCGCTGAAGACGTGGTCTTTAGGTAATGCAATTCATAGGAAGTTTATTGTTTGTTGTTTATCTCGAGAAAGGTATTTTCTCTCCAGGCGATGTTTTAACTCACATACTTTAATTTCACCACTTATTTTTCTTTTGGCGAAAGTGAGAAATTACGCCTGAAGCGAAGAAGTTTACGGAATGCTGTAATATATTATATATATATATGTGTGTGTGGGTGTGTAATAAGTCCGTAATTATATTTTTGTTAGAAATGTCATAATGAAGTTGGAAAGATTTAAATAAATTTAGAAATTTCAGATGTGTATTTGTCGAAAGACATTATATATATATTATATATTATATATATATATATATATATAAGGGTGGGCCGAAAGTCTGGATCCATAGGAAAATATTTATTAAGACATAAATTACAACAAATGGTAAATACTTTAAAATGAATATCAACTTTAACTCGTAATGCGTATCCGTGATACTGTACAGTAGTTCGTACTCCAGTATAAATACTCAAATACTTTTTTATTTCAGCCAGAAATGGATTCGAATCTAAAACAGAAGACCGGGTAGAACTTGTGCTCATGTACGCAAGACAGGGCGCTACACACAGAGAAGTTGCTACCGAATTCAATAGAAATCATCCTGATAAGCATCCAGTAACACATGCGACTGTTGGCAAGTTGTGTTAAACGTTTCAAAGAAACAGGAAGTGTACATGATCGACGGCGTTCTGTCGTCCAAAAACTGCAACTGATGAAAATACCTCTTCAATGGTATGTGAAACTTTAACGATAGTCCAGTAAAGTCAACAAGAAGATTATCAAATGAAACACGTATCTCGAGAACGTCAGTTCGAAGAATTATTAAAAATCATAAATTCCATCCCTAAGAGTGTCGATGTCAGAGGCCGCCAATTTGAGCATTTGTTATAATTTGTTGTTATACTGGAGTACGAACCACTGTACAGTATCACGGATACGCATTTACGAGTTAAAGTTGATATTCATTTTAAGTATTTACCATTTGTTGTAATTTATGTATTAAAATAAATATTTTCCTATGGATCAGACTTTCGGCCCACCCTGTATATATATATATATGAGCGATTAGTGTGGCAGACTCTGAGCGGTGTGTCACTAGTTCGCTCCCGGCTCTAACTCAGGTAGCGTTTTGGCACACTCACTACCACGTAGTAGAAAAATGAGCTTCTTGGATGTAACGATGTAACTTTATATATATATATATATATATATATATATATCAGTGGCGTGCAGTCAGGGTCGGGCCATGAGCCGCCTACCCAGTTAAAAGTCAAATTACAAAAAGTCAGTATATTACTACAGTAATCAAAAACTAATATAAAGTTATGATGCTTGTTTGTATATATATATATTTGCAGCTACCGCTTACCCTGTGGACACACCCACCGCATGCCAATGATGTGTATATATATATATATATATATTATATATATATATATATATATATATATATATATATATATTACTAATCATAAGCCTGAGTCTAATAATAATTAGGAACATAAAATCAACCATAAAACAAAGACAGCAGTAATTTTAATTTACACATAATAATTACATTACAAAAGCTCGAGACACAATAACAAATAAATTACTGCAAATCATCAATAATAATTTACAAATACGAACAAGTACTGAATATTTAGCGAGGTATCTTCATATCTCGAAGGCACTGAATAAACTAGAGCCTTTCTGTAGGAATTACTTGCCGTTTCAACTGGGCAAATACGCCAAATGTCACGTACCATTTTGGTTCCCTGTTGAAACATTTTTCAGTTGTTTCAACAAATCTGCATTGGAGCTTAGGTCAGAACTTTGTGGCGAAAAATTTAACATTTAAGCTTACCAATCTACTGCTGCCTCTCCGAGTTAAGGGTAGCTGTCTTGCTGCAAGAAGAATCTCTTGCCAATTAAACGAACTCCACTCGGCAGGGCATGCTAAACCACAATTTGAAAACGAGAAAACGATCACAAATCACTTGAAACTTTAGGTTGTACAAGATTCACCACATAAGTCTTAATGCATATACAATATAACTGTGGGGCCTGAAAAAGGTTTTAGCTGAAAACTGGTACACACCGTGTGTAAACTGCTTATATTCAATTGGGTTGTTCAATCTGTTTCAGCTATATATATATATATATATATATATAATATATATATATATATATATATATATATATATATATATTATATGATGAATAAAACCACGAAGGAAAGGAAACACAAAATGGTGCTCAAGCACGTGTTACTTTCGTGAAATAATTTCCATATATATATATATATATATATATATATATATATATATATATATAGGGTTCTATCGATGAAGGAGAAAAAAATGGACTCAGACTTATGATCAGTAATATATATATATATATACACCATGAATACACTAATGCACCAGAAGAATTACGTTATGGGGATTGGTTATTACATATAAATTCTTTTCAACAATTATATAACGATCAATTACAAAAATTAGTGTTGTAAGTCGTAAAAAATTGATAGAAAGTGCGTAAGGCGTCATTCGCATAACAAATTTGCTAAGAATTTTAAGACTCTCGAATTTATACATTAAAAAAAAAGAAAACAATTAAAGATTATTATATTTAAAACAGGTAAATTACAGGTAAGTTGTTTTTTTTTTGCTTGGTGATATATCGTTAGAATTAGTGGATCTATATTCTATTTTAATATTTTAGGTTGGTTTAATTTGCAATCTCATTTTGCTTTTATGAATAGACTATTTTATTACTGGTATTGATTATAAAATAATGTTATATATATATATATATATATATATATATACACAGGCCTTCTCAGAGGTCCAGAGAGGCCCGGGCCACTTCCAGCTTTTGAGGCCCATAGCTAAACCCAATTATTACTTTCACTGCAAAACATTATATTCAAACCTGAAAGTTTCTAAATTTGAAGCCCCCCCTTAAGCTTGAGGCCCAGGCCAAGTGGCCCACCTAGCCCCCCCCTTCTGATATATATATATATACACATATATATAAGCGCCTCAGTGGTGTAGTGGTTAGCGTCGCTGACTACGGATCCATCGGCGGCCCGGGATCGAGACCCAGTGACGGCAGGCGGTACGCAGCAAACCCAGCTATTTATCCTTCCACACAACAAAAATTGTTTGGTAGATAAATGGGTACCCTGGGTAGCCTAGTGGTTAAGATGCTGGGCTGCTGGTGGGCCGTAGTTCGGATTCCACGTTAAACTGTAGATCTAAGGTGGAGTGACAAGCTTGACCTTCGTCAGAATGAACAATTCGGACGAAAGCTAAACCAAGGTTAACCAAGGTTATATATGGGGGTGGGGGGGGGAGGGTATGTGCGTGTGAGGAAATATAAACACACAACCGCACATTTTTGGATATGAAAAATTTATCCCCTTCTGACTCTGAGACGGGGGCATAATATTACTGGATAAGGTTTTTATTATTATTAACATTGGTGTTAATATTGTATAATTAATTATTCATACTGTTTATTGCTGGACTACATTTATTGTATTGTTTATGGGAGATACTTTTTACTAATAATTATTATCATTTTGTGAAAGAAACATCAAACCTTTTTTAATTTAGAGAAATGGAGTCTCTCTCTCTCTCTCTCTCTCTCTCTCTCTCTCTCTCTCTCTCTCTTTGTGAAGGAATTTCATTCTATTATATTATAATAAAATATAATGTAATATATTGCATTATATTTGTATATTATATAGAGTATTATATTATATCATGGATCATATCAAACTTTTGTTTTTGTTTTCATTCAATGAGACTTTATGTTTGCAAATTCAAATTCTATTTTGTGATGAATTGAATTCTTTGGAGAATTAATTTCCTATTTCTGAATTCTTTTCTAGAATAAATTTTACACAAAAAAAATGTCACTCGGAATTTAATATTAAATGAAAGCACCAAAATTCAAATATATTAAAAGAGAAATCTTATTTATTATTTTATTATTATTATTATTATTTTTATTATTATTATTATTATAATATTTGTTTTTACCTTTATTAAAATTTAGTTATATTTATTTTAATTTATTTATTTTTATTTAATTTTTATATTTAATTTTTTTTTTAGTTATTTTGCCCATTTGTTATTTATTTTATATTTTATTTGGGATAATCTGAAGATCAGGGCTCCCAGCTTTCTTTAGTTAGCTTTATAAGGCTAACTAACGAAAATATCACGACCTAACCTAACCAATCGTCAAGGGCGTACAGTTGACCTAATGATTGGTTAGGTTAGGTCGTGATATTTTCGTTAGTTAACCTTATAAGGCTAACTAAAGAAGGCTGGGGGCCCTGATCTTCAGATGATCCTTTATTTGTATTTATTTATTTCATTTTTTTATTTATTTCTTAACACTGATATTTCCAACAATTCTTTCCCCAATAATATTTCAGGAAAAAAAAAAGAGAAGTTGTTGAGGGCCCTGAAGGGTTCGGGGTTTCTCCCGGGGTGACGTCCCTTTCTCGGTGACCGCTGGTAGTCAGTCGCTGGTGGGTGCTGACGAAGTTGCACTTCGTAAATGCACCGATATTCACGCACAATCTGATGTTACAATTTAAGTGGTAGCGTGAACACATTAATGCTTTTCTTCTTATAATTGCTTTTGAACTTAACTTCAACTGAGTATGTTAACATTTTTTATCGTTATATTTTCAAAGTTTACCTTTGACTGTTATTATAAAACACTTGGAAGATTTTAGCTTTAAACCACTAATATAAATTTGCGCTGTTATTATGAAACACAATTAAGTTTTTGCATTTTTATTCTTGTTCATTCGCAAATTAAATTAAATTACATGTACGTTATGCAGTTAATAAGAAGGATAATCCTTGATCGCAAAACAAGTAGGCCTATAGAAACGAAATAGGCCCAGAGCGTGACATGAATAGAAGCTAGGGTCTCGGAAAGAATTCACTCTCGTCGACCCTAGGGGGAAATGAATTTAATTTACTGTTATTAATTCATCTTAAATATAGACCCTATTTCGCACGGGCTCGAATCGAGAAACTGAAATAAAAATAACAAGGCAGGAAAAATGCAGAACATCTGATGGACTGTATACGACCCGCTCTGTATGACAAGCTGTATTTCACTCTCTGAATCCTGTTCTCGACTCCCTTCGCTGGACGCTCCCTGGTTCACTCCGGGTCGTGTTCGGTCAGTTGTTATGGTTTCACCAGCGAGATCTTTTTTGGTTACTCTTTCATGAACCTGTAACTTAAAAGAAATTTAGAATACATCCTATTTGAGGAATTCCAGAATTCTAATTGTGTTATATTATTTAATAGCTAACTTACTTGGCTTATTTAACCATATTAATTCTTTCAAATATATATTATATATATTATATATATATATATATATATATATATATATATGCCTATCAAAAAGAAAGTAAACTATTTTCAGTGACATAATTGGACGAAAAAGAAGGCGTTACATCACGTGACTGCTATACTTGTTCCTTATTAGGTAAACAATAATTAGTTTCTAAACACGTATGAATGTGTTGAAACCTGATAGTGTGGCTTTGTACCAAAAGTCGCAGAGTCATGTACATGTTTTTGTAAATACATTTTAGGCCGAAGTGAACTTTTAAATCTCATATTTTCCAATAAAGTATTATAGATTCTATAATTTTATACTTACTAATAAAAAAAGTAGTTAAAAAAAACATACGAGTTTTATTTAGTTTTTAAATTTAAATTTAATTTCAAATTATAATAGTTAGGGTTGAAAGTTTTCGAAGGGGACAAAACCATTATTTTATACTATAAGTTCAAAAGATTCATTAAGAAATTAGTTTTTTCCTTTTCTTCACTCACACACACACACACACATATATATATATATATATATATAATATATATAAATATATATTGGAATAAATATACAGGGTGAGCGAAAAGTCCTTGTGCACCTGCAAGAATGTAGTGAACCTGTACCTGCACTGTGTTGGAAGTGAACAGGTGCACAGGGATTTTTCGCTCACCCTGTACTTTTTAGATGTAAAATTCTTTTTTTTTTTTTACAGTACCTCGCTATAAATTGATAGTGATATGCCAAAATTTCATAAGCTTCTCAACCCCACCACCTCGCCTTCCTCCCCCGCTTTCTATTTATCTTTTTTTTTTTTAACTTCAATTCGTATCGCTTCCTAATCTCCACCAAAAACTTACGCTTCACTTCAATTATTATGTTTGAGAAAAAGCGTAAACATTCCCTACAGTGGACATTATTACGCTGTAAAAACAATCCTTAAAGTATAAACACTGTTTTAAACACTGTTTAAACACTTTTTGACCTCACTATTTGCACCGTCAAAAATCAATCCCCCTCACCAGAATTCGAACCTGTTCAACGTCTGTGTCTCCGAGTCAGAGGGTCCGGGTTCGAATACTGGCGAGAGATAATATATATATATATATATATATTATAATATATATATATATATATATATTATATATATATATATACACACACACAATAGAATATCGACTACAAAACCAAGCAACAGAAAATGAGAGGTTAAACAATGACCTCAAACAGGAACCTCACAAAAACCTATACTTTATCGGTGAACCTGGAGTCCCTGAAGGCTCCCGAAGTGAAAAAAACTCCACTCCACTGTCAGAAACGCCATCAGAGAAAAACTCTGTATAAACATTCCTGAAAATGTCATTACGATGGCACATCGAGTTGGGAAAAATAATAATGCCACTGACAAAAGAATGATAAAATTCAAATTGAGTGACTGGCTGTGGAAATTGAAAATAAGAAGGAAGTCCAATTATAAATATCAAACCTAATATACAGGGTGTCCCATAAGTCCGGCATCATAGGAGAAATTCATATTTTTCTATTTCTACAAACCATAATTCATGTTTTTCTTATGCTCGGGATGCCAATTTCACGTCCACCATTGTGTTCAGTGACGAGGCTGTTTTTTTATGGAAATGGTGAGATAAATCGACAGAACACCCGCTACTGGTCTCAAAATAACCCTCACTGGTATACCTCTTCAAAGGAACAAGGTGCATCTCGGGTGATGCTATGGTGTGGCATTTGAAAGGATCGCATCACAGGCCCCCTCTTTTTCGATGAACATGTTACTAGAGGCACCTACCTACGTATGCTCAAGGAAGAAGCATTTCCCAGTGTCTTGAACGAAGAAGGAAATTTCCTAACATGGTTCCAGCAAGACGGCGCTCCTGCACATTACAGCACCCAAGTAAGGGAATACCCGTACCAACAATTCCCTGGTCATTGGATAGGACGTCGAGGGCCTGTGGAATGGCCAGCTAGAAGCCCGGATCTCACGCCACTAGATTTTTATCTCTGGGGCCACTTGAAAGCGCTGGTATACGCAGAGAAAATTAGGAGTGTTGAACATTTGCGGCAGCGCATTATTGGGGCATGTAACACCATTACTCCTGACATCATTCACCGTGTGCTTGCTGACTGGGTATCACGTCTGAATTTGTGTATTGAAAACAATGGTGAACATATTGAGCACGTTCTGTAAATAAAAGCTTTTGTTTTGCCTTTTTTTATTATTTTTCCTATGATGCGGACTTATGGGACACCCTGTATGTATATATAATATATATATATAATATATATATTTATATATATATATATATATATATATATATATATATATATATATATATATATACGTCATTGACGTCCCACCTCACCAAAGTATTTGAAAGAATAGTTAGAGAGAAAATTTATGATTTCCTGGAGACACGGGAAAGATTCACGAAAATCAGCATGGATTCCGATCAGGTAGATCATGCCTATCACAACTAATAGAGCACTACAACAATATCCTAGATGCATTGGAAGGCAATGACAACTACGATGTTATATACACAGATTTTGCTAAAGCCTTCGATAAATGTGACCATGGTATAATAGGACATAAAATTAAAGACATGGGAATAACAGGCAAAGTGGGAAAATGGATCTACAACTTCCTTAGTGATCGTCTGCAGGTCGTCAAATTCAAGGTATATCATCATCAGAATCGGAAGTACGCAGCTCAGTACCACAAGGGACAGTACTGGCCCCACTCCTGTTCATTATCATGCTAACAGACATAGACAGCGGAGTAAACAGCAATAGTATAGTAACATCCTTTGCAGACGATACAAAGATCAGCAGAAAAATCAGCGATGTACATGACGTGGAGGCCTTGCAAAGGGACACGAACAAAATATACAAATGGTCAGAGACAACAACATGTCATTCAACGCCGAGAATTTCAACTCTTGAATGGTAGAAAAGAAACTTAAACAGACTGCATATTATGCTCCAGATAGACAGGAAATTCAGAGAAGCATGAAAGCGATTGATCTCGGGATAATAATGACAGATGATGCGAAATTCGAAACACAAAATCAGATAGCGATAAATAAAGCAAAAAGAGTCGCCGGACAGGTTCTAAGAACGTTCAAGAGAAGGGACAGGACAGTAATGATTCCCCTGCTAAAAACACTGATTATACCAAAACTTGAATACTGCTCAGTTTTGACGTCCCCATATAAAAAGGAAGAAACTAATAAACTAGAAGAAACGCAAAGGCATTTCACAGCCAAGATTGATGGCTGCAAAGAACTCAACTACTGGGAAAGACTACGTAAACTAAATCTGTACTCACTGGAAAGAAGAAGAGAGAGGTACATCATAATCTACAGGGTGGGCCGTAAGTTTCCATACATAGGAAAAATAAACATTTTTTTTATGGACAACCATTTTTATTTATATAATATGCTCTACATGGTTGCCATTGTTTTGAAAACACATTTCAATACGTGTTCCCCACTGTTGATGAACACGCATTAGCACTGTTGACGTTATGCTTGTAATGGCGTTGGTGATACGTTCCTTTAGATGATTTATGTCTCGTATCTTTTCCTGATACACCATGGCCTTCAAGTGCCCCCAAAGATAGAAATCAAGGGGGGTGAGATCTGGGGATCTGGGAGGCCACTCCACAGGACCACGCCGACCAATCCAAGCATCCGGAAACTGCTGATCCAAATACCGACGCACGTATTTAAATTTTCCTATGTATGGAAACTTACGGCCCACCCTGTACATATGGAAAATGATCGAAAAACTGGTACCAAACCTAAAACTAAACCCAATTACCATTCAAACAACACTGGAAAATAGGAAAGGCAGAATGTGTAGTGTTCCCAAATTAAAAGCACGACAAGGGACCTCCTCAACCCTGAAGGAAAATAGCTTGGTTGTCAGGGGGCCAAGACTTTTCAACCAGCTTCCTAAGGACCTCAGAAACGTAACGGGGGTCAAAGTTGAAGTCTTCAAGAAAAGACTGGATGCCTGGCTCAGGACAGTACCAGATGAGCCGGGCGTGCCTGGCTATGTACGGTGGAGAGCGCAAGAAAGTAACTCGCTCCTCCACCAGGCCAGACCTAGCGGCGGGGCCACCAGCTTGACCTCCGTGTGAAGAGAGACCAACACACGAAACAACATAAGGTTCATAAGGTAAGGTGTATATATATTAATGAATCACTGTGAATACAGAAAAGAAATTTTGATGAACTATTAAAACTTAAAAAGAAAAAATAACATTTTTGTTATGTACAGGACGATATAATACAGGGTGTTCATAAAGTCACGCAAGTGAATATGCATATACACTTCAACATATTCACTTGCGTGACTTTATGAACACCTTGTATATGTCCGTAAATCTCAGGAAAGACAAATCGTGACGATTCATAGTCTGAACATGACTTCAACAACTTTCGGCGACATCTACAAATAGAATTGACTTCAGCATAGCCCGTGTGTTAATTAAACCTATCATTATGTATCATTACTCTTATATAAAATAATAATATAATAATAATAATAATAAAATCATAAATTTATGCCGTCTTGAAATTTTATAATTTTATAATCCTTATAATCTTATAATTTTGCGATTCTCATGTCCTTCAAATTCTATAATCGTTATTTTTAAGATTTTATAATGATATAATTTTTAATTTTTAATTTAATTTTTAATTTTAAGTATGTATAATTCTATAATTTTCTAACTTGTATATACACAATATCACGTCCTTACATACGTTCTTGCTTTGCTACAACTGCTTTTTATTTTATTTTTTTTATATATTTTCTGCATGTAATGTTTTATATATACATATATACTGTGTATATACAGGACCGCCGAGAGGGCGGGGAAGCCGGGTTAAATCCCCTGGGCCCGGACCTCTAGAGGGCCCGGAAAGAGAGGGGATAAAATCTAAAAATATTAATAAAGCAATTGATTAAATAACAAAGGAAATATAATTAATGAATATACACTTTATAGAGATTATCATAGTCAAACTGAAACAGATAAAATATCTGCGGTTCACCAATGCTCAAGACCGACTGACAGATCTGGGAACCATTGTAATTGAAAGCCAGTTAGCCCGTGCTTTAAATTTCATCAGAATCATTTACCACTTTGCTAGAGAGAAGGCAAAGAAAGTACGCTTCTAATTATGAAAATCTTGCAGTAAACAATTATCTTGCCTGCATGGACTGGTACTGCATTTGTAAATTGTATGGTGATAGAATTAATATAATTGATTCGAAAATAAAATGGTCATTTTATTCTGAGTTGTTTATTCATACTGTATGTTTTGAATAGTGATTTGGACATATAATCAGTTTGCTTGTTATGTACACAAAAAACATTCGTAATAAAATACTGAGTAAACAGGGGGGCCCATATACCAATCCTTCCCCGGGGCCCGTGGCAGCTCTCGTCGGCCCTGTATATGTATATATATATATATATATATATGTGTGTGTGTGTGTGTATTTTGTATATTTTTTCTTACCTGTTGTTATTTTTGTTCCCGTATTACCCTAACCTCTACATCATGATCTCAGTAGACAATTTCTTAAACAAGAAATGCAAAAGCAGATCATTAAAATAAATCCCTTGTCCTCCCTCACACAAGGCGGAAATTCTTACAGTGACCCCAAAGACATAGCCAATTTATTTAAACAACTTCTTTGCAAATATCGTCTCCAATACTGCAGCCTCGATCCCAATCAGACACTCACTACCGACAGTACTGTATATGCCATAACAAATTCTAAACTCACTTTTCTTTGATCCAATCCTACCATACGATATCTCTCTTGCAATTAAAAAATCTAAAGATTCTAAGATTCTGATATCAAAACGATCCCGGTAAAATTATACAAATTATTATCCGATGAAATTGCAATACCATTCAGTAAGCTAATGAATGAATCAGTAACACTAGGCATATTCCCTGCCAGTCTAAAGGAAGCCAGATTATGACCTGTATTTAAGTCGGGAAAACCCAAACACTCCACCCAATTATCTTCCCATTTCCGTATTGACAACGTTAAGTAAAGTATTAGAAAAAATCGTGTACAGTAAACTTACTAAATTCTTAATCAAATACGATATTTTAACGTCAACACAATTTGGGTTTAGAGGTGGACATACAACGGAAGATGCCATAAACATGCTGTTAAAAAATGTGTATCAGAACTTAAACAGCAAAAAACAGTGTCATGATTTTCCTCGACTTGTCAAAAGCATTTGATATACTTTCGCATGAAATCTTATGAAATAAGCTTCACATATACGGAACATGATGAAATATCCTCGATTAGTTTAAATCATATCTGTCAAATCGTCATCAGTACATTAGAATAAAAGATAATTTATCTGACAAGGCGATGCTACCTAGTGGAGTCCCACAATGATGTATTCTTGGACAATTACTATTTCTAATTCACGTTAACGATTTTCACCTCTCAACCACATTAAATTGCGTACAATACGCAGATAATACCACACTTACTTCTTCCTATCATAACTCAGACTTTCTGATTAATGAAAAGAAACAGACAATTAGAAAATGTGTATAAATAGTTGTGTGCTAATGAACCTTTATTGAACCTGACAAAGTCATCTTACAGTATATGATTATTACCACGAAACATATGATTACAAATTGTCAAATAAAAATTGGGAATAGTACTCTTGCAAGGGTGAATGAAGTGAAAGCATTTGACATTTTAATATAGACGAAAAACTAAATTTCTTGAAATCGTGTACAACATATCAAATCCAAAATATGAAGATTTTTCTTTATATTATTTAAACTAAAAAAAAAAAAGACCCTTCCTCAAAACACACTCCTTACCCTATAGTATATTCCCTATATTCATTATACCCTATATTACCCTATACCCTATATTCATTCATCCATCCACATTTATTATATTGCATTACAATATGGGGTAACTCAAAGAAATATATAAAAAATCATTTGGAAGTAACTCATAAAAAATATTTGCAAACTCTTTCGAATAATGACAAACAAACAAAGTCACACTTTCTCAATGTGTAAAAAAGCGAAATATTTTAAAACTAAATGACTTTTATACAAATTGAGTGTCGCTGTCAATATGTTAAAAATTTTCAACAAAAATCGACATACATCATCTATTCAAAGAGCAATCACCGCCCCCCCCTCAATCAAATACACTGTCGCTATAACACCAGACTGCCCACTGATTTTATACACGAACCTAACTATACAGGGTATTTCAAAAGTCCAGAATTATAGGAAATATTTTTAATGTATATTATTATTATAATATAATTGAAAAATATTCCTATGATTCCGGACTTGTGTTTCAAAAGTCAGGAATCATAGGAATTTTTATTTTTCAATGATATTATTATTATTATAACATGTATATATGCAGACTAAAAATATCTCCTATGCTTCCGGACGTTTTAAAACACCCTGTAGGACTGCAGGAAATGCACTCTCAAAGGAGCAGATGTATGGAATACAATTCCTACGCATATCAAGCAGGCTTTATCACTAAATATAGTTTGCAAATCTCTAAAAGAGACACCTCATTAGCTTCTACCGATGTATAAATTCACTATTGTCATTGAATTGAATTTTTTTTTTTTTAATTTAATAACTTTTGTAGATAAAATAAATAGTTTTACAATTTTTGTTTTTGTTTTAACATGAATAATTGCGAAATTGGACTATTTATTTAATTTAATATGGCCCTTAATCTTTAGGCTTTACTGGGCTCCCACTCGTAATTAAAAATAAAACTGTTGTTATGAATAACGCGAATAACATGAATAAAAATTATTAATCAGAGTATGTATTGAGCTTAAATTATTATTATTATTATTATTATTATTATAGATAAAACAAATACAAAGCCATTATTGAAGGTATGATACCAATACTACACAACGAAATCAATATTAGACATAAGAGATGAACAATAACACGTAATGTATATTTAATCCCAGATTACACACGAGAAATGAATAAGTAATAGAATAATGTAAAGTTAATCCTACATTTGTATTAATATTTCATTATTAATCGATATTTCAACTTGTTTTTAGACGAATTTTTATATTCACAATATTTTGTACATTGGCATTTAACCCTTTCTGTTTCAAATTGTTGTTTTGAGCTAAAAAAAATTGTTAACACTTAAAAATGTTAAAAATAGGTATGGAAACATAAACGAAACTTTGTTTAGAAATTTATTTAATTAATTAATTACACTAGAAATTATATAATTCTATTTGGCGCTATCAAGTAATAAGAGAAACTAATATAACTTTGGTTCTTTGAATGAAACAAATAAAAGCAATTTTTGTCCTTTGCTAAACACAACGGTAGATCATATTACTCTGAATGGAATGCATTGAAGCAGTTTTTGTCCTTCGTTAAACATAATGGTACATCACACTTTCTGCATTTTAGACGAGAGTAACCCTTCATACAGTTTCTGCATCTCTTTTTGGGTTCTAAGTGCTCAGGCCAATGTCCAAAATTATCTGCCAGATGTTGCTATACAGTTAATTGTTACATTCAAATGCCATAAGGCATCATTGAAGCTAATCTGAGGAAATTAAGAGTACTTTTTGTTGATGATGCCATATGGAATCGCTGGGACAGAAAGGGTTAAATCATTCCATAGTTTCAATCCAATAAAAATGGGTAATTTTTTAGGTGAAATCAATCTTAATTGAAGTATAATATGCTTTGATCTATTTCTGGTCTGATATGAGTGAATTTCTTGATGAGTTACAAAATATCTATTTACCCACTGTAAGTTAATGATTTTTTCTTACACTCGTAAATAAAAATAAAATGTGCCAATTTGATTACATCTTTGAACCTTAGTAGTTTCAGCTACGAACATCAGCATCAGCGCCAGCATCATTTTTACCACATTAACGAAGTCCCCATTTTATAATGAACTATTTAAAATATGCTAATTTCATTAAGCACTTTTAATTTCGTAATTTATTCTTTTTATATCTTTTAATTAAGCAGCATTATTTTCTTCTAAGTATGCAATAAATCATTTAATTTAAAATTATGTAACATTTTGTAAACTGTAATTGTATTTATTATTATTATTATTATTATTTGTTATCACTATTACTATTACTTGCCATTTTCACATTTTATGTAATAAATAAACTAAATGCCATTAATTTTGCCTAAAAAGCTTCCATGCTTCCAAGGACATATTCAGACGAGAGTACTGTGAATATATTAACGTCATATCAAATATCTGAAAATTGTAAAACTCTGTCACTTGTATTCTTTTCTGAATAAAGACCTTAACTTTTGAATTTTGAGTATGCCTTCAGATGGTTTTGAACGACGGTGGTTCAGGATCGACCTGCAGTCGACCACTCTGCAGCATCCCGCCTCATCTACGGGATTTGATTTTGAAGTGAATTGGATTCCGCTCTCCTTCTGCCATCATAGCTAACCACCCATGCATGGTGAGGGAATTTGCACAAGAACCTGCCAAGCTGGTTCTTGAAATTATTCAGGTTGATGTGCTGGAGGTTCCTCATTAAAAAACTTTCGAGACTCGTATTCCGAGGGTATTTTCCATCCTCTTTTTCGTAGTTCCTGTATTCTTAAATTTGTTTGCCATAATTATATGATCACAATTATCGATGTATATTACATCTATATTTTGACCTCGACACAATGTTTCCTGTATTTTCTGTTGGTGGTGTAATAGCTGTGATGAGCATGCTCTTCCAGCCCTGAAACGATGTTGGCTCTGATCAGATAAATTCTTTAATTTAGGTAGTAAGCAATTTTGCCTCTGATTACACGTTCGAAGCACTTTATAAAGTGGGAGGTGACAGATACTGACCGATAGTTCTTAGTCATTGCTCTGTTGCCTGCTGTGAATAAAAGGGCAATATTTGCGTTCTTTAATGAAAGTGGAATTTGTCCTGTGTTGAATGAGTTTCTTAATAATAAATACAGTGGCTTGGCAATATTCTCTTTATATTTCTTCAGAAGCGAACGTGTCGCTCCATGTTTGATTTAGATCCATTTCCATATTGCCTAGTTTTTTCTCTAGTTTAAGTCTTCTTGATTCAGTTCTGCAACCGAGGAGATTTTTTACGGTTTGTTTCTGTTGTCTAAATAATGTTTTGATTTTTCTTTCGACCATGCTACATTTTCATTTTTCTCTCTTCGAAACAAGTTTCAGCAATATGGGTTTAGTTTCGCTTTCTTTTATAGAGTATTTCTTCTGGAATCTTCTCGTGAAGTAGCAATTCTCAATTTACTTTCTTTAAATCTTTATTTACACTTTCCCAGTCTACTTTCCTTGAATTTATATTTAAACCTTCAAATATCTCTTCTGATTCTCTAGGATGCGGTTTTGGTCCTCTAGTTGCTAATTTTAATTGCATATCGATTAAGTTATGGTCGGAGAAATTTGTGCGCGTTACTTTTTTAATTACTATTATCTCATTGTTATTTAGCAAAATTAAATCCAAAAAGTTCTCTTTTCTAGTGGTTTCACAGATTTCCTGAGTAAGTGCATAATGTTCCATAGTATCTAGTAGCATTATTGCCAGGATTTTATCTTATATAAGATTACCATTATTAATTATAACACTTCTCTTATTTACGGCTTGAACTGTTATTTCTATTCTTGTTCTTTGCGTACCCTTAATGTGAAAATACCCCCACTCCATATTTAGACATTTTCTCTCCTTAATTAAATGTCCCCACACTTACTCTTCTGAAATTTGCGCGATTCACTCATTCTCTCTCTCTCTAAGACTAATGGGACGATAGTTCCCTGGGAATCACGAAAGTCCAGGGAACTATCGTCCCATTAGTCTCACTTCGGTCGTAGGTAAATTATTAGAGCTGATAACAGCGAATAGGATTCCTACAAGTTGCTTGGGGACTCCCATTATGGGTTTAGGCGGCATAGGTCGTGTCTCACCAACCTGCTCGAGTTTTTCCACGTCATGTGGAGTGAGTACGATAAAAGTAAGGCGATTGATGTACTTTATCTCGACTTTCAGAAAACCTTTGATAAGGCACCTCACCGCCGGCTAATGGCCAAAGTCCGCGGGCTGGGTATCGATAGGGAAGTGGGTAGCTGGATTGAAAACCGGCTGAAGAAAAGGCGGCAGAGGGTTATAATTAAAGGGGCTACCTCGGGTTGGACCTCGGTCACTAGCGGAGTTCCTCAGGGTTCCGTTTTGGGGCCACTGTTGTTTATCATTTACATAAATGATATCGACGCTGCAATCGTCAGTAGGATCGCCAAATTCGCTGATGACGGCAAGCTTGGGGCTAATGTTGGGACGACCGAAGCGATCGAACAACTGCGTGCGGAACTCCGTAGGAGAGAAGAGTGGTCCGAAAAATGGCAAATGCTGTTTAACTTGGGTAAATGCAAGGTCATGCACATTGGCTATGCCAATCCCAAGTCGGACTAGTCCATGTTGGGGAGTAGTATCGGGGGCCACTGATTTGGAAAAGGACTTGGGTGTGCTAATTAGCAGCGACCTTAAGTTTACCAAACAGTACGTAGAGGTGGAAAAGAAACTCCAGAAGCTGTTGGGTTATATCAGGAGGCAATTTCGATTTCGGAACAAGGAGATTATGCTCTCTCTGTACAATTCTCTGGTTCGGCCGCATTTGGAGTACGCTGTGCAGTTCTGGTCGCCCACCCTCAGGAAAGATATTGACAGGCTGGAGCGAGTCCAGGCCCTGAATTTGTTTTCGCTGGAAACTCAAAGGCTGCGCGGTCAACTCATCGAGGATTTCAAGCTCTTACACGGGTTCGACGATGTCGAATTTAGAAGCATGTTTAGTTTAAATGATAACTCAACTCCCAACACTGGTTGGAAGTTGGATTTGAAATGGTTTAGCACTACACTGCGTTCGCACTTATTAAGCAGATTACATTTTCTCCAATATTTTCAAAAGTTTTTCCCCGATTTCAATGAAATTTGTAGCAAATAATCACTATATATAGCAGCATTGATGTTATTCATTTCCATAAAATATTTTGATAATTAAAATAATTATCTCATTTTATTGAAAAATATGTAAACTATTGTGTTCTGAATTATTAAGCAAGTATTCTATTTACGGATCTAAAGGGTGAAAATGGGTAAGAAGAAGGATTTAACACTAACTGAGAAAAGAAAAATAGTCAAGTTACTCGCTGAAAATATAAAATCTATTGAAATTGCGAAGCAATTTGGCAGAGCTTATTCAACCGTAAACAAGTTTGTAGCGGAGGGTACCAAACTGAGGCAGCGAAGTGATGAGGGAGCTATAAGAAAAGTGACAAGGCGGCAGATATCTGTAATCAAGCACAAACTGCAAGGCATCCATTGTCCTTAAGTAAGGAGGTTTTTGAGCAGGCTGGCATACATAATGTACCAAGAACATCTCGATGTGGAATCCTCCAAACAATTGGCAAGACATGTAAACCTACGATTCAGTCACCATTAACACCCAGGTACAAGAAGCAGCGTGTTGAATGGGCGTGTCAGTACGTGAAAACAGATTTTAATACTGTATTGTTAACCGATGAATGAAGTGCAACCCTTGAGGGATCTGATAGGTGGTCAAGAAGATGGATTGCTAAGGGTCAATCTCTACCATGGAATGAGGTTTTCTTTTAGAAAGTTTGTATAAGACTGGGCATTCACTTTTACACCATCAGGCACTCTGTATGGGACAGCTACTTCATTGCCTATCAATCCTGCACAAAATATGACACTACCTCCACCTTGTTGGCGTCTTAATCTCGATGGTAGAAATTGGCTGTCAGCAATCCATCTTCTTGACCAAACATCAAGTCCCTCAAGGGTTGCTTTTCATTCATCGGTGAACAATACAGTATAAAAATCTGTTTTTACTTACTGACACGCCCATTCAACACGCTGCTTCTTGTACCTGGGTTGTAATGGTGACTGAATCGTAGGTTTACACGTCTTGCCAATTGTTTGGAGGATTCCACATCGAGATTTTCTTGGTACATAATGTATGCCAGCCTGCTCAAAAACCTCTTTACTTGAAGACAATGGATGCTTTGCAATTTGCGCTTGATTACAGATATCTGCCGCCTTGTCACTTTTCTTATAGCTTCTTTATCACTTCGCTGCCTCAGTTTGGTACCCTCCACTACAAACTTGTTTACAGTTCGATAAGCTCTGCCAAACTGCTTCGCAATTTCAATAGATTTTATATTTTCAGCGAGTAACTTCACTATTTTTCTTTTCTCAGTTAGTATTAAATCCTTTTTCTTACCCATTTTCACCATTTAGATCCGTAAATAGAATACTTGCTTAATAATTCGGAACACAATATTTTACATATTTTTCAATAAAATGAGATAATTATTTTAATTATTAAAGTATTTTATCGAAATGAATACCATCAATACTGCTATATATAGTGATTATTTGCTACAAATTTCATTGAAATCGGGGAAAACTTGAAAATATTGGAGAAAATGTAATCTGCTTAATAAGTGCGAACGCAGTGTAGTGTGTGTGGGAATTACTTTACCTATAAGATTTGTGACACGTGGAACAGGCTACCTTCAGAAGTTGTCAACAGTTCCTCTGTAAATCAGTTCAAGAAAAGGTTAGATCGACTCTTGCACACTATTTGAGGATGTGTGTTACTGGTTTTCTGGGGTGGCTGTTCGAGAAGCTAGCTGTGACAATGTGTAGAAATTTTTCCTGGCACCCGTTGTCATTGGTACCTCCTCGGTATGGGCCGCAAGGCCTTTTGAGGTACTTCCTGTCCTTGTAACTTCTTGTAATCTCTCTCTCTCTCTCTCTCTCTCTCTCTCTCTCTCTCTCTCTCTCTCTCTGTTCCCGCACTACTTTTCCCTACTCAGTAATTTTTTTAGTTTCTGGCGTACTTTCGTTTTTATTCATGAAGTTACTACCTTATATCGTTCGTATTCCTTCGTCTCGGTGTTCTTCGGCTCTTCTCTCAAGTGCGTTGTTTTCGGTGCTCTGTACCCTACTTATGTTGTTTTAGCGTATTCTATCACAGTGTTGTGTTCCGCTGGTGTATTAGTTGGTCTTAGTAGAATTTTATTCCTCGACTAAATTTTGATCCACACACACACACACACACACACACACACACACACATACATATATATATATATATATAATATATATATATATATATATATATACACCACACACACACACACACACACCACACACACACACACACAGTAATAAAATTTCCACTTATACAGGTTTTTATGTTATCTCATACAAAGCATTCATTGTCAACAACCATCGTATTTGTACTTAATTTTACACCATTATCTGCTTTAACTTACTGTAAATAACCACTGTGTTATTCACTATCTAAAATTATTTGTCAAATAACCCCATTCTGCCATTCTACCCCAAATGGCAGTCTCTTTGCTGTATATACACTATAAATTATTTACTAATACATTTTTATACCCATAATTCTTGTTACACCCATTGTATATTCTTTATACAAAAATAAATAGAGCAGTAAACAAATAAATAAATAAATAAATAAAGAAATGAATAAATAAAAAATAAATAAAGAAATGAATAAATAAAAAATAAATAAAGAAATGAATAAATAAAAAATAAATAAAGAAATGAATAAATAAAAAATAAATAAAAATTATCATAATTAAATTGAAATTGCTTTTAAATTTCAAGAAAGTCTACGGACGCTGCGCCAAACATTTCAATAGTCAAAATTCTTAGCCATTGATTTGAGTTAATTAATAAAGTTTTGAAAGTCTTATTTTTGAATGATAAAAAGAATATTTACATAAAAACTCAATTAAAAATTACGTCATAGGGAAAATAAGTAAGGCTTCCATTTCTTATCTTAAAACGACTCTATATCCATATTGTTAATTATACAGGGTGAGCCCAAAGTCAGGCAGATGTGAAATACTCATTATTATTATTAATTCTGTGAATGTTCAAATTCTAGTCTGTGAAACCTTTAATATAATAGTAATTCTTATGCATAAATTGGTATACTGACATTTAGCAACATTTTAGTAGGAAGGTTGGCAAGCTTCATTCCAGTGTTCACTTTTAGCTCTTGGGTGGTGTGTGGCCGTAACTCATAAATCACAAATGTCAGCAAACAAAAGAGTGAAAAGAGTGAAAACGCGAAAGCTGTATGCCAACGTCTCTACTAGAATGATATGCAATATACGTAGTATTTTATATAAGAAAAATGACTATACGTAAACGGCTTTACGACCTTCAATTTCACCATTTACTGAATTAATGAATATTCGATAGAGACCAAATTTTCAATTAACCCTCTGAAGAGGGTTGACAAAAGTAAATAGACACCACGATGATTGTCCTCAAGAACAAATGGCAAAGCTCATCAATGGAATGCCAGAACGTTTGTCATCAACTTTACGTGAAACAAAGAGGAGAGGAACACGATTCTAAATATAGTGACTCAATAAATCTATTATTTATTGACTTACTATTCAATAAAAAAGTATGGGAAAAACTAAAGGTGTCTATTTACTTATGTCAAACCTCTGGATATATGTATAGCGTAGAAAAAAAAAATTATATATATATATATATATATATATATATACCTCGTTAACCTTGTTTAGGTTCCGTGTGTTGGTCTCTCTTCACACGAAGGTCAAGCTGGTGGCTCCACCTCTAGGTCTGGTTTGGTGGAGGAACGAGTTGCTCTCTTGGGCTCTCCACCGCACATAGTCAGGTACACCCAGCTTATCTGATGCCGTCCTGAGCCAGGCATATATATATATATATATATATATATATATATATATATATATATATATATATATATATAATAATTTATAATATATATATATATATATATATATTATATATATATATATATATATATATATATATATATATATATATATATACACACACGAGGGTAATTCAATAAGTATCCGCACTTTCTATTTTCACAATTTTATTTTCACATCTGATAGATTATAAACACATCACTTCTCAACATAGTTTCCCTGTTTCTCAATACACTTAGTCCAGCGATCTACAAGCTTCCTAATCCCATCACAAAAGAATGTTTTTGGCTGTGTGTGTAGCCAGTCATGCACCGCCTCCTTCAGGTCATCATCGCCTTGGAATCGCTGACCGCTCAAAGCGTCTTTTAGTGGTCCAAACAGGTAAAAATCCGAACGTGCCAGGTCTGAACTGTAGGCTGGATGGTCGAGAACTTCAAATTTAAGTTCTTGAAGACATTTTCTAGTCTGTGCAGCGGTATGAGGGCGCGCATTGTCGTGTAACAGAATAACACCTTCCGACAATCTCCCGTTGCAAGGAAATTCAAAGCGCAGCCGTCAACAGGTAAAGTTATGCTAACACTGTTTTGGGATACACGAGCCCTATCCTTGAACATTATATAGAGCGTGGAACCACAGTAACAAGTGCATCGTATTCTGACATGCTTCGGAATGAGTTAAAGCGAGCAATTCGCACAAAACGGAGAGGGAGATTGTTGGAAGGTGTTATTCTGTTACACGACAATACGCGCCCTCATACCGCTGCACAGACTAGAAAATGCCTTCAAGAACTTAAATTTGAAGTTCTCGACCATCCAGCTTACAGTCCAGACCTGGCACCTTCGGATTTTTACCCGTTTGGACCACTAAAAGACGCTTTGAAAGGTCAGCGATTCCAAGGCGATGATGACCTGAAGGAGGCAGTGCATGACTGGCTACACACACAGCCAAAAATATTCTTTTGTGATGGCATTAGGAAGCTTGTAGATCGCTGGACTAAGTGTATTGAGAAACAGGGAGACTATGTTGAGAAGTGATGTATTTATAATGCATCAGATGTGAAAATAAAAAGTGCAGATACTTATTGAATTACCCTCGTATATATAATATTAGAAAATATCAACAATATTAAATTTTTAATGTCATGATATAAAGGGCCTTATTGCTCTCTCTAATATGTTTACTGAAATTATATATATATATATATATATATATATAATATATATATATATATATATATACACACACAGCCTCGGTGGTGTAGTGGTTAGCGTCGCTGACTACGAATCCATTGGCCTCGGGATCCAGACCCGGTGACGGCAGCCGGCGCGCAGCAAAACCTTCCACACAATAAAGAAAATGGTTGGTAGATAAATGGGTACCCTGGGTTGCTAGTGGTTAAGACGCCTGGCTTCTGGGGGGGGGGCGTGGTTCGAATTCCACATTAAACTGTGGGTCTAAGGTGGAGTGAAAAGCTTGACCTTCGTCAATATGAACAATTCGGGTGGAAGGTAACCAAAGGTTGCCAAAGGTTATATATACAGGGTGATTACAAATTATCTTCCCGATTTTAAACATTTATTATGCAAAAAACTAACAAAGCTCCTTTTGTGGCTCTGCAGATATTAAAGCGGTATTCTGTTTTCCTTCATACATTTTGTAGCAGATCATACTGAACTTTTCTAACAGCCTCACGTATCCTTTTCTTCAAATGTTCCAAAGTTGTTGCCATTAGTGGACCAAAAACTTTATTTTTGACATAGCCGCAAAGGAAGAAGTCAAGGGGGCGGTTAGATCGGGCGAACGAGCCGGCCAAGGAATGGGGCCCCTACGCCCGATCCAACGATCAAGCAATTCTTCATTCAGGAATGCTGTATGTAATCTCATTGTGGAAATGGGGTGGCGCACCATCCTGCTGAAACCACACATCAGCTTTGTCCTCTAGCAGCTGGGACATCAGCCACAGCTGTAGCATATCGTGGTAAATGATACCGTTAATTGTTTGTTCAGCAAAGAAGAATGGACCGTACACCTTCTCAGCGGTAAGAGCACAAAACACGTTAACTTTAGGTAGGCTGACCATACGTACCGTTTTGAACGGGACAGTACCGTTTTTTTTTAATATTTCCTGGCCGTCCCGTCGTTTTAATAAAAATGTCAATTTTGTCCCGGTTTATGTACTTACTTTTTCATGAATACAGAATATTACATAACCCCCGTCCCTTTTTTGCCATCCCAATGTTCCGTTTTTGTCTCAAGGAAATATGGTCAGCCTAACTTTAGGGCTATCCCTGACGTATTCAATATTGCAAATAAAAATTCCCTGAAATATTCTTTATTTGTATATCTTGGTTTTCGCTGTAACTTTGTTAGTTTTTTCATAATAAATATTTAAAATCGAGAAGATCACTTGTAGTCACCCTGTATATATGTTTAGGGGGGGGGGACGTGCGGCCCAAACGAAACTTTCTCCATTTAAAACATAGATGATAGTAGTATAAATTATTTAATATTTTATATCATGACATTGTTGTAACCTTTAAATGAAGATAAAGAATTACGAATGATTTTTCAAAAAGTCCGTTTCTATAGCAACTGTATTGATAATGATGAGGTTCGACAGGTGAAAGATCTGAGGGATATATATGAAAGAAAAGGTACATATATATATATATATGTTAGCCCCTCCGTCTATGGCCTTGGGTGGTTCGAAGTTGACGCGGGTTCTGGTTAGGTTGCAGCAACGGATTTGTTACTCTGGAGTATCTGGCACCGTATAGGGAATCGCAGAAGTTTCTCTTATACTACTATCCGATTTCTTCTTGTAGTGGATCGGAGGATTCTGTGGAGCTTACTAAATTCTCTGAAGGTTCCCCGATTCTTCTTGTAACGTATCGGGAAATTATTTTTCTCTATTTAAGACTAAGTTCTCTGAAGAGAGCAAGGTTGGAAGGAGAAGACAAAAATATTCTCTTACTGTAGTTTACTGCTAAAATGTTACAGGTAATGCTCAGCCTCTGAGTTAGATCAGACAAATCAGAATGAACATTGGAGAAATTTCATGGGCTTATATACTGAAATTTTTAATGACATCATTATTATTTAATGCTGATCTGTTTTTTTTTTTTTTATTCTCAATAGGCTGATTTACTTTGCAAAATAAGTAAAGACAAGTTAAATATTTTAGCTGTAGCAATGTCTAGACTCTAGACTGATAAACAAGACATGACTTCATCTTTTACAACGAAGAGAGAATGTATACGGAAAACGAACATTGCGGAATTAAACAAGATTACATTATTAAGCGAAATCTAAGAAATTGATTAAGTAATTTAAAAAGCATTAGTTCACCAATTATTCAGAAGAAATAAAATAGAAAGCGAGTCAAAAATGTTATCCGAACTTCGTCAGCGTTATGCGAATTTGGACTCTATATGTAAAAATGAATATAAGACGTACATACATATGAATATAAGTATTATATGAATATAAAAATATAGGAATATAGGAATTATTCATTGTTCATTTTCACACACACACACACACACACACACACACACACATAATATAATATATATATATATATATATATATATATGTGTGTGTGTGTGTGTGTGAAAATGAACAATGAATAATTCCTATATTCCTATATTTTTATATTCATATAATACTTATATTCATATGTATGTACGTCTTATATTATGCAAACAATTCACAAAACAACACGTGATCTTTTTAATAAGCAAGGAACCACAGGGAAAAGGAAAAGGAAACACGAAGTCCGAGCGCTTTCGTGATATACTCACATCTTGAGGGACAAGAGAAAAATATTTCTCCCTTGTCCCTGAAGATGTGAATAGATCACGAAAGCGCTTGACCTTCGTGTTTCCTTTTTCCTTTTCCCTGTGGTTCCTTGCATATATATATATATATATATATATATATATATATATATATATATATATATTTTTTTTCTGGGTAAAATTATTTTATTTTATATTTTCTCATCAATTAAAATACCTTTTGTTCTTATGTTTTAATTACTTTCTCATATTTAGCATATTTCGTATCCTGAATTATTAATTATTAATTACAATTAATAATAAAAGTTCATAACACACACACACACACACTCACACACACACACATATATATATATATATATATTTGTTGTAAAACATCTTTCTCGATCCTAAAGTGCCATGCGACAACTCATCTTTTCCCTTCATTACTTAATCCCTCTTTCTAGCCCCAAATCGATGGATTACGGGTACAATATAAAATGCGTATTCACCCGATTCAAAAGTTTTATAAGAAATATTATAAAGACACTAAGGCTTATGTTTATTCCCATTATTTATTCATCTAACTTTAAGAAACTACGAAACGACAGCCCCATCCATATAATATCAGATACTGAATAAACTGTTGTGAAGTTTGTACGTTATTTCTAAGCTTTACGACATTAATCACAATTAGTTAAAAGATAGTCACCACCTTCAATTAGACTTTAGTACTACTATACTACTACCAACTATCAACATAGCCTTCACGGAAGCAGAAGAAAATACATGAAAAAGCCAATCTAATTTTTATATATATATATAGATATATATATATAATGTGTGTGTGTGTGTATACAGGGTGTTCAAAAAGAAACGCAACCTATTGGAGAATGCATACAGTATATCACTATAATCTAACTCTTTTCTTCGTGTTTCGGGTTGCGTTTCTTTTTAAACACACCCTATATATATATATAATATATAATATATATATATATAAATAAATAAATAAATAAGGAAACAGAGAGATACCCTGGCTCAAGAATAATTTCAGACTCTTCGCTAAGGTGCATTTCTACAGCCCGTAACAAATCACCCAATATTAAATTTTTCATTAAATTTTTCTCGAAATCGGAAAATGTGATTTGTGTACAAATTTGTCTTTAATTCAGATCCAAAATGAAGTCATGTTGAGAGCTGAAGGGGAACCGATGTTACCTGTTTATTATCCCCTCACGAAATGAGGCGGCAAAATGTATTTTAAGCGAAATTTGGCACTGCAAAGTACCGATAGAAATTGCGAAAGCAGAGATTTACATTTTCCCTATTTACACGATGGAACCCTTAGTCACATTTCGAGGGAAATTTTTTTTTTTCTTTTTTTTTTTTAATCAAACAAGGAAGAAGAGCTGCAAATTGCCAGTAGTTAAAATCGTGCCTCGGGTGCGGAGGATGTTTATATATATACTGTATATATATATTTTTTTTTGAGTGTATAACAATTGCTGAGATTAAATTTGAGTTCGAGTTTCTCTCGATCGATTTCCCTCTCAAGAAGTTGTTAATTTAAACCTTATTTTATCCCTCAGTTATCATTATATCTGTCACATAATTTCAAATGCCAAGAATCATATTCTTGTTATATAGGAGTGTTGAGGAACGGCGTCGAGTGCCAGTAATAGAGTGATGCGAAATATGAAATTGGTCTATTAATGTCGAGCGTACTTAATTATATACAGTATACACTCTTGGTAATTTCTGAACCAAAGTAGTCGGAAGTACAAAGGAAAATATTTGAAATACAGGATAAGAACGTAAAACAATCGAAACCCGACAGTATAACAATATATGGCACTTGTAGTGCCACGAGTGCCTACTATCATCCACAACACAAGCTGGTTAAATAAATAAATTATTATTATTATTATTATTATTATTATTATTATTACTATTATTATTATTATTATTATTATTATGATAGAGTTTTTAGTTCATGTCTTTGTGGTGTTCGGTTTCCGAGAGCCAACTGTAACGCGTAGATCAACCGTGGTTAAGAAGAGATTGTTGGCATTCATGTAAGGCTTCAAAACATATAAACACTGTCGCACGCCTAAATAAAGAACTTAACTCCTATCAATTCCGAAAATATCCAGATGTGCTTGACCTAAACGTCAGTAAAGGGAATACAGTAGAGCAAGAAAACCTGTGGATAAATAATATTAATAATAATATTAATATTTATAATAATAATAATAATAATAATAATTTTTCTAATGGATGTTAACGGCTTCAACTCGTGTCTCAGATCTGACACTGGGGAAACCATTTGGTTACTATGGTTACGTTGTTAAGTTCACCAATAAAGAGTCATCATACTTACCCTGAAGTTAAATAAGGAGACGAAATCCTATAATAAGGAGACCCTGCAGTTATGCGTATACATTAACCAATCTCTAATACCACGCTCGAAATTTTATATATATATATATATATATATGTTAAACACAGACCGTGCATGGCACAAGGAACTCTTCTGGGAAAATTAAATCCACTATAGTCCGAATAAGTAATGATAAATGACAAATACCATAGTTTTTTTCCTTTTTCATGATTTTAGCCCGACGTGGGCAACGGGTCTCTCGCAAAGAGATCCCATAAATATAGCTTCCCTCACCAGCTATCTGCAAAGCAGACAGGATCCAGCTTTGGGACGTGGATCTAGGGTTTAAAGCAAACCTAGATCCCTACACTCAGAACCTCTATATAAGTAAAAGACTCGTTGCATTCACGTCGTGTTGAATAAATCAAAGAAAAAGGGGGTAACTATTGTATTTTTAGCCAAAAAAACCAAAACTTAAACCTCAACCGGGACATTGAGCGTCCACTTTTCAAGGCACGAAACACGTCCGTTTAGTATACACAAACTCAGAATGGTTCCCTGAGAACAATATATGTTAAACACAGACCGTGCATGGCACAAGGAACTCTTCTGGGAAAATTAAATCCACTATAGTCCGAATAAGTAATGATAAATGACAAATACCATAGTTTTTTTCCTTTTTCATGATTTTAGCCCGACGTGGGCAACGGGTCTCTCGCAAAGAGATCCCATAAATATAGCTTCCCTCACCAGCTATCTGCAAAGCAGACAGGATCCAGCGTCCCAAAGCTGGATCCTGTCTGCTTTGCAGATAGCTGGTGAGGGAAGCTATATTTATGGGATCTCTTGCGAGAGACCCGTTGCCCACGTCGGGCTAAAATCATGAAAAAGGAAAAAAACTATGGTATTTGTCATTTATCATTACTTATTCGGACTATAGTGGATTTAATTTTCCCAGAAGAGTTCCTTGTGCCATGCACGGTCTGTGTTTAACATATATTGTTCTCAGGGAACCATTCTGAGTTTGTGTATACTAAACGGACGTGTTTCGTGCCTTGAAAAGTGGACGCTCAATGTCCCGGTTGAGGTTTAAGTTTTGGTTTTTTTGGCTAAAAATACAATAGTTACCCCCTTTTTCTTTGATTTATTCAACACGACGTGAATGCAACGAGTCTTTTACTTATATAGAGGTTCTGAGTGTAGGGATCTAGGTTTGCTTTAAACCCTAGATCCACGTCCCAAAGCTGGATCCTGTCTGCTTTGCAGATAGCTGGTGAGGGAAGCTATATTTATGGGATCTCTTTGCGAGAGACCCGTTGCCCACGTCGGGCTAAAATCATGAAAAAGGAAAAAAACTATGGTATTTGTCATTTATCATTACTTATTCGGACTATAGTGGATTTAATTTTCCCAGAAGAGTTCCTTGTGCCATGCACGGTCTGTGTTTAACATATATTGTTCTCAGGGAACCATTCTGAGTTTGTGTATATATATAATATTATAGTTTTAGAATGCCTTCAATTTAGGTGAAATATTGCATGCGCGAATATTTTTGGATAAGAATAATTTCGGGTTCAGGCACTGAAAACTTGCGCGCACACACACACACACACACACACACATATATATATATATATATATATATATATATATATGTGTGTAGCATTTGTTTCACATCAAAAGAAAAAATATTTTGTTTTTGCAATTTAGGGGTTAAACCAACCATCAAATAAGGGAAGAAGAAAAAGAATTTTGTATTGCCTTTTTAGTTGGTTGTTTTAACCGCATTTTTAAGCATTTCATTTTTAATGTTCATGTAATTACTTCCTATTTATTTATAAAAGTTTACCGTGTTCTTATTTATTACGTAAAGAGGATTTTTAGGACCAAAGATTGTATAGCGTTCAACCCGTATGGAAAAAAAACTCGTATATCAAAAACAGAAAAGTTCCGTATAACTCAATTTTAAACCTTTTGGTTTCCTGTTACGTGTTAAAATGAGTTAAGGAAAAGCTTTTCTTCGAATTGTTTCGAATTGAGGACCTCATAGACACTAACTGGAAACTTACTGGCTCTCATTTTTATCATATACACTCGTACTAAAAAACTATACCAGACAGGGAACCCATATACGATTAATGTTTGGGATCCTTTTTGACTTGGAACGTTAATGTTATAAAAATTATCATTTAGGTACTTCAACTCGAAGACCTTACGAGCTTTCCTATTTTAACACTGTAGTTGAAAGACGCCATCAGAAAGGAATAAGTAGAAATATTTATATTAAGAAGAAAGCAAGTGGATATTTACTAGAAATCTAGACTGGATGTGAGAAATACTTCTTGGTTGCGTTGCTAGAACTCTTCCCGGAAAATCAGCGAAAGTTTAGCGACGTTGGGTATAGGTAGTGGTTGGATGGGTAACCGTCTTCCGCGTTCAGATGACGTAATGACTCGTGTATGGATCGGATTACCACCTGCGAAAAAAAAGCTTTCTTGGCTGGCACTGAGGTTAGTCCCTACACAACAAACTAAACGTGGAGGATGCTTGGCAGAGAGGGGACGCTTCGCAGGAGTGTTCTGTTAAGTTAAAACTTTATAAATTAATTGTAAATATTTGAGGACGCCATTTTATTTTTACAAAACACTTGCAAATTTTTAAACCTTATCCGATTTCATATAGTTAATTTTAATCCATTTAATGCACCAACCTCGATAATTTACCTTTTCAGGTTAAGGTTAACTGTAAACACTATTTCGTTATCTTCAACTTTCAAATGGAGTTAGGATCGGGCCTAACTTAATAACAGTTGTTTATGGTTGTGAACGTAAACAACTTTCGTGCTGGATTAACGGATCACCTGGGGCCCCCAGCCTTCTTTAGTTAGCCTTATAAGGCTAACTAACGAAAATATCACGACTTAACCTAACCATTCGTCAAGGGCGTACGGTTGACCTAACGATTGGTTAGGTTAAATTGTTATATTTTCGTTAGTTAGCCTTATAAGGCTAACTAATGAATGCTGGGGGCCCTGATCTTCAGGTGATCCGGATTGACTAAAACCAAAACATTCTCAAGTACAATGGGTTATTTGTACGAGTCTGTTGCTTACTTAGTCTCTTAACATGTTTTCAAAGTAAATAATGAATGTGCTGCAGTACATTATAATATACTGTAAAGTTGTTCCACACAGAACATCTTTTCGAAAAATTTGTCACATTTGGTGGATCGATTAAAGAACAATTTCTTGGTAAAACGAATGTTCCAACATAGAAGCCGTTGGAACAACTTTCCTTTCTGGACCGATTTTGTATATCGACATTAAAAATCTAATTGGTTCAAAATTGATCCACAAAAAAGAAACATACCATTCGTTTTACCAAGAAATCGTTCCATAATCGGTTCAAATGGAACCACTAATTTTTTAGAAATAGTGGTTTGTATGGAACAACTTAACTTTACAATGATATAAAGAAGGTGGATGTTAATTGCTTTAAATTATAGGATAAAGTCTCATTTATATATTAGAATTTTCTACTTGCTTCATGGACAGATATTTCAAGAAGTATAATTTAACCCACCATAAATAAGAAGCTAGATGTCATTTAGAATCTCTCTCTCTCTCTCTCTCTCTCTCTCTCTCTCTCTCTCTCTCTATATATATATATATATATATATACATACTTTAATTACAGCACAAAAATAGAAGCTTTTATGTGATCTACGTAAAATAGATTCTATCGACGACACCGTTGGTAAATTTAGTACTGAAGAAATTCACTCAACGCTCGATGGAATTAGTTCAGTAAAAAAAATGTTGACTGAAAAGATTCCACCACCAATTTGAAGAAATATTTGCTATCCTGCACGAGAGAGAGAGCACTTGCGCAAGATACAACAATTTTTATTGACCTTCAGAACAATTTTGGTGTCTTTGAAAAGTTTTATTAATTATAACACCAGTACACATTTGAAAACTTGTCGATCGATTTTTACAAACTAGTTGGTGATTCTTTATAATTTGAGTGCGCTGATCTCAAAAATATAGTTAGTTTTTCCCTATCACGTATGGTCTTCTTACTACAGGGTGTGTCATAAATCCCCCATTTATCCCCAAATGTGAACCATCTTATCGAGACCAACATTGGATTGCACATGCTAACCCATAAATTTTGTTGTTATAGACTACAGTAACGCTTACATAATAATGTAGGGTAAATATATATACAACCAGTCCCGTTCCCAGCAAAATACTCTCTCCCCTCCCATCAATGGGTGGTTAACATTTGGGGACAGATGAGGTATTACAACACCTCTTGTAGCACGAAATCCTTAGGTGATAGAGTAAAACCTAATTAAAGCAGAATTAAATAGCTCCTAGCTCTTGGACAAGCATATTGCTTGTTTATGAAAGAATAAAAAAATAACTGAAATAAATAAAATATATTTACCTGCTTTACTTGCAAACATTTCAGGACTTATTCCAAAGACTTAAGACTACGAAGGTAGATCTGACTAATGACAACTAAACCGGTGCTTCTTTGATGTTTTCTTATGCTGTGCGTTAGGCTGATCTCGTTGCAGACACCAGCAGTAATCCGCCATCATATTTGTTTGCCATCTTCCTTGATATCTTCTTTCCATGGTTTTGATGTCCTGGTGAAATCGTTCCCCTTGCTCCTCACTGACATCTCCGAGATTTTCGGAAAAACGGTCAAGATGCGAAAATAAGAAGTGAACTTTCAGGCTCATGTTGCAGCCTAAGGCGCAAAACTTTTTAAGCATATTTTCCACCAGTCTTTCATAATTTTGGCTTTTGTAGTTTCCCAAGAAGTTTTCAACAACATCTTTGAAACCAAGCCATGCTTCTTTTTCTTTATTGGTCATTGTGTTCAGGAAATGATCGTCTGTCAATAACTTTCTAATCTGAGGACCTATAAAAACACCTTCCTTTATTTTCTCGTAGCTAATCTTTGGATATTTTGAACAAATGTACTTGAAACACACCTTCTATATTCAATGCTTTGACATACTGCTTCATCAAGCCTAACTTAATGTGCAAGGGTGATAGGAGGATTTTATTTGGTTCAACTAGATGTTCATGTAAAATGTTCTTTGATCCTGGGGTAAGATTCTCTCTAGGAGGCCAAGTTTTCCTCTTCCAGTGCTGGTCACGTGCTCGACTATCCCATTCGCAGATGAAACATGGCATCTTAGTGTATCCTGATTGCTGCCCAAGTAACATGCAAAGGACTTTGAGATCCCCACACAATATCCATCTGTGATTTTGATACTGAATTTTTTCCAGAAGCAGTTTCATGTTATCATAGGTCTCTTTTAAATGAGTAGAATGGGCCACTGGGATTGATGCATATTTGTTACCGTTGTGCAGTAACACTCCTTTTAGACTGGTTTTAGAGGAATCTATAAACAACCTCCAGTCACTGGTTTGGTATTCGATGCCTAGCTTGCACACTAATCCTGTGATGTCCTTGCAAAATACCAAGGGACCATCTTCGAAAAAAGGCACGAAGTCTTTCTCACGATTTCTGTACCAAGCGAAGTATGTGTCGGATGCCAATAAATTGTTCTCCTGCAATCTAGACCCCAAAAGTTCTGCAGAGTCCTTAGGCAGATTCAAATCCCTGACTAAGTCATTTAGTTCGGTTTGGGTTAATGGTTTAGGAGGATCTCGGTCAGCTGTTGGCTGTTTATAAACATCATCATTGTCTGGATTTGGAGCTGAATCAGAATCTGAATTGTGTTGATCCAGACTCTCGGGTGGGCGGGGAATAGGAACTTCTGGACCATGGGGTACCGGCCTTATTGCAGATGGAAGACTTGGGTATTGAAGGCTCTCTTTATTCTTTGCATTATAACCTTTAACATTGCAAGAACAGAAGTAGCAGTCGTCGTATGGTTTCTAGGCTCGCGCCATACCATAGGGATCCCAAATGGCAAACTTTTCTTTTTATCTTTGCTCCAATTCCTTAGTGCCGCAACACACGTAAGACAAACCTTGTGTGGAGCCCAACTTTTGTCTTGATCTCCTAATTTAATTCCAAAATAAGCATGATAAGCTCTCTTAATGAAGGTCGTTACATTTGTCCTTTGTTTTACAACAACATACCGACCACAAATATAACAAAATATGTCTGGACTATGGGTACATCCTCTAGAAGCCATTATTAAAATTTTAAAGACGTAATGTTAGAATTATCTATCTGAAAAATATGAAAAAAACGAAATTAATTAAAGATAAAAAAGGTAAAAAATTACAAAACGCCCCAAAATTGTTTTGCTAATAACTTTAAAACTGTGGGTGATAGAAACAAACGTAGCATTTTTTAATTCAGCGCAGCGAACTGCTTCAGAATCACAACTCAAACTAAAGAAATCGATTTTCATGCAGACCGGTGTTACAGCCAATTACACGATACTGCGTACATCTTCCTTTTGTGAAATTTTCAAAGGAAACCTTAATAAAAAATAGTATGGGATGAATTTCACAATTAAACACGTGAAATGAACGAATGATGCAAACCACAAGGAAAAAGAAAAAAAAACGAAAGGCTATGGAATAATTTTTTTCTTTTTCCTTGTGGCTTTGCATCATTGCATCATCAAACAAGAGTAAATTGTAGCTATCTAGAGCAAACCTCAGTCATATTAGAGAAATGAAAGTGGGTTTTATCTAGACCTTAGTTCACGGATGATTAATTAGAGCAAACGAGACGCAACATTCCTATTTCATTCCCATTTTCGTTCTCGTTTAAAAATGATAAAACCGAAAATGATAATCTCAAAGGAACAATTCTCAAATAGATCCATTCCTATTCCCGCTGTATGATTTTCCACTTTAAGCTTAATATTTTTTTTATAGAAATACATCCCCCATCCCCCACCTGACTCCCCCTACCGTATCGAGCCCCCAATTGCGTCAGAGTCTCTCTTTTTTCTTTTTTTTTTTTACACTTTTCCAAATGAGGAGACTTTTACACCACGAATAAGAATTAGAATGGCATCGAATTGCAATTAATCAACCAGACACTTACTTAGAGAACGGGAAAGCCTGGAGAAGGGGGAAGGGGGAGGAGGCGGGAGGGAGGGGGTGGGGGAGTATTATGCATCTATAACTAGTTCACCTTCATTACATGGACCCATCAGCGGAGCTCTCATCTGGCCAATTAAGTGTACGTTAAATTGTCTATCTCACCCGAACAAACCACACAAAAGAAAATAATTTATGCTTGTTACTAATACAACAGAGAGAGAGAGAGAGAGAATTAAGTTTTTATATATATAGGTTTCTTTTAATGTCACATAATCGATACATAATATATTTATATAAGAATCTATAAGATTCTTAAAAATGATTAAGCTATTATGAGAAAAGATAAAAGAAAAAGATTTGGATAATGCGGACTTCTAACGGGCATCTCCTGACAGGATAATTCTCTTTAAACGAAAATTAATACATTTATTTTCTGGTTTTCCATTTCGAAATCAGTATATATATATATATATATATATATATATATATATATATATGTATATATATACATATATATATACACTTAATTAATTGATAACATTTCCACAGCGACGAACTAAAATTTTTTCTTTTAGAAAAGTTTGGAATGTTGACAAGAAAAGACAAAAAATGCTGCCCTTGTTAACGATGATAATAATAATAATAATTTTTATTATTATTATTATTATTATTATTAATTATTCTGCCATTTGTGGATATTTTGTATCTCGCTTTCTTGCTTATTCAGAAAATACTGTAATCTCTCTACGACTGCATATATATATATATATATATATATATATATATATATATAACCAAAAGGGTTGAAAAACTTTATTTTTTTTTTTAAATAAAAGAGGTATTAACGGAAATTACCAGTAATATCACTGATGTTATCGTATTTTGAATACAAACAGTTTTAATTAGTAGCAATTGTGAAGATTTGTAATACTTGGCAATGATAATTCTGAGTTGTGACGTGCCGTTCATGTATTGAATTTCATACCAATTTTTTTTCTCAACTTAAATCTACTTTCAGAGAGGGAAAAAAAGAAAAAAAAAAGTATGTCGACATATTAAAATAAATATAGCAAATAATATTTACGTCAAATCTTTCTGAGAAAGTTCACAGACCTTTGAAGAGTGTTACTGAATTCATTATGAGTATACTTCAAAATGCTTCAATGATGTTATAAGTAATTTCTGTTAATACCTTTCACACTCAATATATATATATATATATATATATATATATATGTAAACTCACAGGGAAAATGAAAAATTATTCCAAGACCTTTCGTGTATTTAACAGGGAATGACGAAGTGTACGTTATTCCCTGACGAGGTGTATTGTTGAATACACGAAAGAAGGAATCATTTTTCCTTTTTCCCTGTGGGTTTTCATCATTCATTTATTTTACGTATTTAATTGTGAAATTCATTCCATATATATATATATATATATATCAAACGCATGTGTGTGTGTGTGTGTCGGAATATACTGTGTATATATAACGTGCAAAGAAGGTATCGTGATGTAAGTAATACGGAAGAACCTGCGATTGTTGGATCTCCTTTCGGACACGAATCACATACACCACAGATATACTGTACGTATAGAAAAAACCCCGACTATTGAATAAACTTATTTTTACGTTTCTTTTATGTAATGCAGAATTTAAAGTACATCAATAGAAGCATCTCCGTAAGAGGAGGTTTCGCGTGCAGGTCCCCGTTACGATGTAAACGGATGAAAAGAAGAAAGCAACGTTTATCGCCCCAAGAATATTTTTGTATTAAGTTTATTGTAAATTATGTATAGGATTATTCGTGCTCACTATATATATATATATATATATATATATATATATAATTGAAATATTCCTATAATATAATATAAAAAATTGTAAACAGAAAAATTACACCTCAAAAGAAATTAGCCAAAAACAATCCCCTCCTTCAACAAGAGAAGATAAAGATTAAAGAGATCGGGAGTTGGTTGGTTCGTTTTTTTAGAAAAATGTTTATAAAAATCAAACAAAGGATGATGAAAAGCTGTGAATTTCTGCATATAATTACTTAAGCTATTAATAAAACCAAGCATATTAGCATATTTCCACAGCATACAAGCATATTATTGTATGCTTGAATGTCCTGAATCGTTTCAAAAGATAAATTAGTTGAAAAAAATTAGACATACCAATTGTACCAATTTACCCCTCATTGGGGTAGGTTGGTATACAGCCGTGGTGAGTTGGTACATTTGTTATACTTTTTTTATGCAGGAAGGAAGGACCCAAAAAACGCCCCCCCTCCCCCACCATAAAGAAAGAAGAGAGCCAAAATCAAGGTCCAGGGTTTTCAAGATGCTTGGACACTCTGCGTTTGAAAGATTGGATGTCACAGACAGGGGGAAAGATGGATTGAGGAAGATTGTTCCAGAGTTCACTGGTTGAGTAGATGAAAGATTGAGAATACCGATTAAAACTTGCGTTAGAGAATTGGACAGAAAAGGAATGAGAACGTGTCGGAAGTCGGGTACTGCGGGCAGGTAACATGCGGTTAGTGAGTTCAAATATGTAATAAATCTCATTTTCCAATAAACTGGAGTGAGAAGGCAGAAACAACCCGGATGGAAAATGCAGGTCACACGTGCCTGCCTGCAGTTTCGTGGGCGGCGCCCACTCCGAGGGTATTGTTTCCCTTCGTGGGGGGAAAGAAGGAAGGATGTGTCCCCAACCCAATCCTCTCCGTCCTGTATCGCTTTCCTACATCCGTACGAAGTTAAAAATTTCCCACATACATACATACATACATTACCAAAATCTAATTTTCCAACGAAATGGGGTGAGAAGGCAGAAACAAACCGGGATGTAAAATACAAAATATAATTAAAAGGAGAAAGGATAGCAACTAGAGTGTACACACCCATGCACACAGAAGTTCTGGTGGGCCAGCGCGCCCCAATATCGCTAAATTCCACACTTGTGGCCATGTGTGGTTGCGCTTCCCGGTCTTGCAGCCAGTCATTTCTCGTACATGACCCAGATCAAGCCCACGTTTCTTCACACAATCATTCATCATGTCCATTATCTTCTTCTGGGCCTTCCTTTCCTCCTTCTACCTTCGCAAACACTATTATACACTCTTTTCAAATCTGTCATCTTCCATTCTTTCAACATATCCAAACCACGTAAACACACTTTTCTCAATTTTCACCTGCACTGACTTCTGAACACCACATCTTTCCAGACGATTTCTCACACGAAGCCCAAATAGTTAACATATTTTGGATTATCAAATGTCATCATCACTGTCACAGTTTTAACACGCGTACGATCCGTTCCCAGCTCGGTTCTTCGCTGTATCAATTTGCCCCCACCCCTGAAGCCATGTACAGTACCAACCGACTCCAAACGGTTCCATTAGGTTTGGAGATTCACATAAGCATTTATCTTATAAAGAAATTGTCACAGCTATTTTACTGTTCCACAAACACTGCTTAACTCGCTATGTGACTATATTACTGAAATTGAATATTAAAGAATACATAACAAAGTCATACGAGGGAAAAAAATACAATTTATGTAAAAAACACAATAATTTATAATTTACTTACCGGCTAAAGCTGTGCTCCGCCCTCTATCACGTTTTGTGTGAATGTAAAAAGCATACAGCCTTACATTTATGAGTCATTACAGTGAGGTAGCTTCTAAGTATTTTTAGAAAAACTAAACACGCCAACCAACTCCTGTACCAACCAACCCGGGTCTCCCCTATATAACGGGCTAGTTCTTAAAACACATCTGGCACTTTAAAAAGTTTGTATTTTTTTATTAACTGAAATAAAAGCATGGAATTTTTACTGTACCTTCCCTACTGTACATATGGGGGAATTAGTTCCTTGGTGCAGAACATGGTCTATGTAATGAACTCCAAATAGTATATGCAAGGCTTAACGCCAACAAATTACCCTTAAATATTAAAAACTAAACAGCATATATAGCCATCACAAAATAGAAAACGCAGTCTTCTTAAACTTGCAGTAGGCATAAATCCAATTCTTTTTCAGCGGATGCAATCTCCAAAGTCCTGAGCATTCAAACTTCTCATTTGAAGAGTACACTGAGGATCTATGCAACAAACTAGCCAAGGCCGCATGCACAATTAAAACCGTAGGTTCAGCACTCCCAAAACAAGTTCTCAGATACATGTACTTCACCATGGTGTACCCACACCTACTATACTGCATTAGTGCTTACCGAAGTGCGCGTCAATATTCTCTACATATAACTACTGGTGGTAATGCAGAAAAGGTATCGAACAAACATAATGAAGGTACAGATAAGATGTTCCACGAGTTAAAAACTCTCAAACTAGTAGAAATCTACAAACTAAACATTGCATCGTATATGTATCAAATCGTCCATAATACTGCATCAGAAATCATCCATAACAAAATATTAGCTTCCCAAACACAACAACACTTTTTAACAAGAGATAATCAAACACGTACATCGGCAAACCAAATTACACTCTAGAATGTGCGACTAGATCCTTATACTCCACAGGACCGAATCTCCGGAACACCCTCAACCAGGAGATGAAGCAATCTAGAATATTAAAAGCTTTTCAGGAAAACTAAATTAAAATTCATCAAATTATACAAAACATAACACTGTATCCCTTTTCTTATTTCCATAATAATAAATGAATCTCTATGCTTATATGGCAATATATATATGTGTATAACTGTATATATATATATATATATATATATATATATATATATATATATATATATATATATATATTACAAATGATAATATAAAAGTAAATATGCGCAAGGTCAAGGTATCTAAGGTCATCAAGATACTTAACTAGCGAGGTATTTAATATTCACTTATTTAATATTATACTTTCTTATATCTCGGCATAATGTCTACGTACTTTATCTCTTTTTGTTCCTGTACATTCAAAATTAAGGTAAATAACTTCATTACTCTGCATTATCTAATAAGATTTAACAAATAACTCCATTTTGCCAATAAAGCAAATCACTGAAGATGTACTTCACAAGCTTCAACTGATGCATAAGTTCACTGCTGCCATTATTTCATAGTAATGAAGTATCCAGGTTATAATTAACTATCTAAAATATGCTAATTTCATTAAACACGATGAGTTGCTTAATTTATCGTGAAAAAAAAATAGGCATTAATTAATTCGAGTAGCAAAACAAAGCCAATCTGCACAATGTCGACATACATGAGTTTGATTTGCACACTGTCGGTACGCATAATGTGGATACTACGAAGTTAGTTTAAATTAGATGAAGATAGGGTCACTTGGGTTAGGTTAGGTTACATTATGTCTGGTTAGGTTAGGTCTGATTAGGTTAGGTTAGTATGGTTAAGTTAGGTGAGTCAATTTCATTGAAAATCTGAAATTAGTTTGAAATGTGAAATCCATGTACAGTACTTCTATTAGGTCAAACGAACACATTATGAAATTCGAGTTTGCATGTAAAGCAGTTAATTATTTTCTGCTAAATATACAATTGATAATTTGATTTAAAATTGTGTGAAAAAAAACATTACTTCAGTAAAATTATTATATATTATTATTATTATATTATTATTATTATTATTATTGTTATTATTATTATTGTTGTTATTATTATATATTATTATTATTATTATTATTATCATTATTATTACTTACCATTTTCACTTCTCTCACGTAATAAATAAACTGAATCCCAATAATTTGGTCTAAAAAGCTTCCATGCTTCCAACGTCATATTCAGATTAGAATACTGTGAATATATTAATGCCATATCAGATATCTAAATTATACACAAAAATATTGAAAAGTATCGTAAAACTGTCATTTGTATTCTTTCTCTGAATAAAGGTTTTTTATTTTATTTTATAAAATTGCTTTTAAAAAGCAGTTCTGTGCTATGTACGTATAGGAAAGCATCACTGTCCCATTATCTGTATACATATTGCAATATATATATATATATATAATATATATATTTCTTGTTGCACCTGGTGCTTGTCATTAACATGTATAAATTAGAGGTCTGCATGAACACGAGTAGGACCGTAAGCCCGTGCCCGTCCCGGCCAATGGGCCAGGTATGGGCGGGCTTGTTGAAAGCATGACAGACACGAGCCGGTATGGACTGAGAATCAGGGGCGCCTCAGGGGCGCTTCAGGAGATTACTTCCCACTTAATGTCATTCCCTGCCACTTTCTCCTCCTGAGGCGCCCCTGCTGAGAATATAATTTTTGACTACGGGTCTGGGTGGGTACGAGATTTAACTTTTTTTTAAATGTGTAGTGAATGATGAGAACTTTTACAAATTTTTTTAAATATTTGTAATTTTTTTTAAAAAGCTGCTAACATTAATTTTATAGTTTCTGCTTGTCATAATACACGATTTCGATAGTCGCATACCTATAATACTATAGATGGCATAGTGTTATTGGTCGGTGACACAATGTCAAATGCTGGCCGGGCCGAACGGGGTACATGTTTTTGTAAAATTCTTACGGGCAGTGCCGGACAGGGGCTTCAAAATAAAAAGAACATAACTCGCCGGACCGGGCCGGACCCAAAATCCACGGATACAGCCGGGCCCGTGCAGACCTATAGTATAATAGCAGTGATGTAGTCGAAACCACCATGGTCGAGACCGAGACTAAAACCGAGACCGAAACGGAGACCATACGCAAGTTTTGCACATATTCAATATTATGTAATGCCTAATTCCTAAGCTCTGTGTTTCACATTGAGGAATAACGATTCTTAAGAGGTTATCAAGGGACAATTGCAAAATTTACTCATAATTTATTCACAGATTCATAGTTTGTAACGGCAGTTTATAGTTAAACTGCCTACTTAAAACAAGATAATGGTTCGTTGCACTTGAGGAACATCACAGTGATGTAGTCGAGACCACCATGGCCGAGACCGAGACCAAACAAAAAAAGGTTTGGAGACCAGTCTCGAATATTACATCACTGATAAATAGAATAGTAAAATTGTATTATTATTATCATCGTTGTTGTCATTATTATTTTACATTATTATCCTCCTAGTATGCTAATAAGTATGTTTAGGAAAATATTAACTGCGTGTGTCACTATCATATGCATCATATGTACGTTAGAATATATTATTCTTTTACACATGTAAAAAGAGAACAATAAAAATTGAAATTTGAAATTAAAATTATTGTTTTCGATGGATTTGTCGAAGACATTTATTAATTTATGGAGATTTACACTTCTCTTTTTACTTTTTACTCTCTCTCTCTCTCTCTCTCTCTCTCTCTCTGAAAAGCTATTCTAATCTAATTTAATCTTAGCACCATCGAACCGAGAAGTACATATATGTAATGATTGGATTGAACGTAATTGAGGGCTCGAAGGTTTTTTTTTATGTGAAGTGCTTAACTGACGAAGTGTTTCATTATCCTAACCAGGGTTGTGGAGTCGGTCCAAAATTTTCCGACTCCGACTCCGACTCCACACATTGTAAAAATTCGACTCCGACTCCGACTCCGACTCCACACATTGTAAAAAATCTAAAAATCCGACTCCGACTCCTCACATTTTAAATATACGACTCCGACTCCTCTAGTGTTTCACTCTATAATTATCATAATAATAAGACATTTCATCACCACCACACTAAGTGTGAAATTTTACATTTTATATTTTATATTTAAATAAATATTAATTGTATATTCTGAAAATGTAAAAAAAAAATATTAAAAAAACTTAATCTAGGGGCTATCAATGAATAAGGTTTATTGACCAAAAAAACTAAATAACCTAAATGTTAGTATTTAGGATTTAGAAATTAAGGGTGACACAGGACACAGAAATTGGAGTCGGAGTCGGAAGTTTTTTACCGACTCCGACTCCGCCCTGAAACGTGCGACTCCACGACTCCGACTCCACGACTCCGACTCCGACTCCACAACCCTGATCCTAACCTCAACTAACATGACCTAAACTAGCGTAATTTAACCTAAAGATGGAATACCTTAACTTTTCCCGGCATTAAAATTGTTTAAAAAATGATTTTAGACAAATTTTTCAATGTTCCGAGGTACCACTAGTGTTACCTCATGAAAAATTAACTCTGTACATCCGTGACTTATTATGTACTCAATATCACTTATGCTCAGGTAGCTACAACCCCCGCCCCCCATCAACACACACATACCACCCTCCACACACACCACATTTCCCTTCTTCAACAAATAAAATACCTGAAGAGGGATAGCCCTGCGTGAAATATTATATATATATATATATAGTTATTGGGCTTTACATATTTGCTTTATGAAAATACTGGACAAAGGGATCAGTTTGTAATTAATTTTTTACCCCCTAAATAGTAATAAGTACGGCGAATATATGAATAGGAAATGAATTCCTGATTTTTAAAAGACAGGATCGATGTTCGTTGCGTGCTAAAGAATTATCTTTATTTTAATTCCTTTGATATGTTAAACTATTTTTTGAATTAGTAACGAAAGAGTTCCGATATTCAACAATTAAGAGTAATTTACACACGCGTACACACGCGCAAATACACACACACACACATATACGCGCATCTCTACATAAGCGAGGTGCCGATTTTATTTTTAAATCCGTGTATTTAAACAATTTATTAACCAAATCTGATTTAACTTAACCTAACCTTTCTTACCATCGAACCGAGAATCGGGACGATAAGTGTTTGGGAGGTAAATGAGGGCTCGAAGATTGTTTTCTGTTAATTTATTAAATAGTGAGGTACTTGCTAATCTCTCCAAACCTAACCTACCCAAATTTTAACTAACCTAACCTTGCTTAATGTTCTCTAATCAAGAATAACATTTTTGCCCACACACACACACACACACCATGACCATAATTCGTTACCATTTCAGTGTTAGAAGTAATGAACACTTTGGAAAAAAGTTCGCCTACAAACAAATTTGTTGAAAAGCATAAAAAATTAATAATTGGTAGTATTTTGTTTTGCTTCGGATACTTTATTAATTTTGATAACAGCAAAAAAATTTTAAAAACAAAAACAAATAATTACTAATTAGAATTTTTTTGTTTTCTATGTTTCCAGACAAACTTTTAGCATAATTTTACATTTACAGAAGATATATTTAGTAACTTTAATGAATTTTTAATAAAATAAAACCTTTAAATTGGCTTGATTTCCCCTTTTTAAGGATTACATATTCGAATATAGATTTTGCAAAAGGAATTTTTTGACATTTAGTCTTATTTTGGGGAAAGTGTGTCGGTGAATGTAAAAAAGTTGTTAATTCCTTTTCAAATCGAAGTAACTAAATGTAATTTTCGTAACTTTAACGTACCAAATAATAAAGGATTCCCAACATTGATCGTATGGATTCCATTTTTGGTACAGTTTTTTTTTTTGGTATATAGAATCAAAAAAGTAAGTTCCTGGTTAGTGTTTATGCGGTCCCCAATTTGGAACTTAATTCTGAGAAGAACCTTTTCTTATTTTGATACTAAGACGGAACCAAATGGTTTATAATTTTAATGTTGTATGGAACTTTAGTGCTTACCTAATACTCGTAGAAATTCGATTATGTTAACTTAAAAAATAAAAGGTAAAATTAACCCTTTTCTGTCCAATGTATCCGTGTGCACCCATAATAGGGTTTTGTACATAGTGTTTTGTAAATAACTGTGTAATTTTTTGTAATGACTCAATTTGGAGTCACACGTAATTTGTCCTGGAACTTAATTACTGGGTTTGCGGCCCCTGAAAAGCGCTGTGGAGCCTATCTGTTCTCCTTACACGTTTTTGTAAGTGCTACACAGGATATTATTTTCAAAGTAAGTATACACAATTCTATGATTGCTGAAATAAATGTCGTAAGAAGGGTTCATTTAGAGTAATTTAGTCATTTAGAGTCATTTAGAGTCATTTAGTCTTTTAGAGTCATTTAGTCATTTAAAGTCATTTAGAGTAATTTAGTCATTTAGAGTCATTAAGAATTTAGAACCAAACCTTAACAATTTTTATGTAAAAACATGTTTAATGCTTTCATTTGCATTTGATTCTCATGACAGATAGTTTGTTTTTTAATTCATACTTAAATCGGGATTCTGAAACAAGGTTTGCAAAGGTTTGCCGACATTCAAACGAATCTTTGCTTCCTGGTTCAAACCTCAGAAAAAAAGACATTTGGTGTAGAAGCGATTTGACTTACTCCTTTATACGTATTTGTCGTCTGCAGAGGAACGCATTTACATAAAGGAGGTAATTCAAAAACCTACTAAATAAATTAAGACGTTATAAAGAATTCTTTAATATTAATAATAATAATAATAATAATAATAATGTTTGGTGGTTGTTTGTCTTCCTTTGTAACGGCAATGGTTGTGACGGAGAGGGACTTACTGTTTTACGTGGGACCGAACCACGGGTCGCTACATTAGTTAACACACACACACACACACACACACATATATATATATGTATATACTCTGTGTGCGTGTGTGTGTGTGTGTGTGTGTTAACGATTCATTGTTCGAAAACGGAATTCTTACAAGGAACAGCATTATTTGTTTTACATCCTATAATGTCTACATACAATGTGTTTAATTATAATGCGTCAAAGTTTTTTGTTCCATTGTTGGCTCCTTTCCTTTCGCCTTTAATGAATTTACCATTAAGAACTCGTTTGAATTTGTTAACCAGATCAAAATTCTTCATGTGCACCTATACTACTCGTATATATATATGTGTGTGTGTGTAACTTTGATATGGCGTCTTTGTTCACAAATGTTTCTTTCAGAGAAATTATAGATTTTTGTATTGAAAAATTATTTGCGGAGGGTAATCAATGGTTTTAACATGAAATAATTTACTGTAAATAGGATGTTAAATTTAGTTGTTAATGATAAGGTTTTTTTCTTGTTAATATGAATTTTATATTCAGTATGAAAATTTGAGTATGGGTTCAGTTCTTTCACCAGTATTGGCTAACTTGTTCTTATGTCATTACGCAAAGATGTTTGTTTGAAGAGAGTCTCCTATAGTGAATTTAAACCTTTTTACTATGGAAGATATGTTGACGACTTATTTTTGTTGTTTAGTGATGAGCGCAGTGCTACTTTTCTTTTTTTAACTATTTGAATACCAAATGTCTTAATATTAAATTTACATTCGTGTGTGAGAGAAAAGATTCTTTGCCGTTTCGGGATGTACTTATTACTAGGAGTGTTTCGTCTTTAAACACGTCCTTTTATAGAAAGGCTACTTTTAAGGTCCTAGATACAATTTTTTTTAGCTTTGTTTATGATAAATATAAATTTAGCTCAGTTAATAGACTAATTTATAGAGCTTTTAATTTATGTTCAAATTATCAAGCTTTCTTTAATGAAATAATTTTTTCTAGAAAGTATTTTTGTGGTAATAATTACCAGGGTTATATCTTTGAATTATTGGAGAAATTTTTAGCCAAAAATTATTTCGGTACAAAAATCGGTAACGGTGTCTAAACAAAAAGTGTATTTGAGTTTTCCTTATTTGGATCACTCTAAAGTTTTAATATTAGAAAATTGTTAAGAAAAACACTAACTATTAACCCTAAATTGAGTTCCGTTTGTCTTTTGTTTTAATCGTTTTAAAATAGTCTCATTTTTTTTTAAATTTTAAAGATAGGTGCCCAGAGCAGACTAGGTCTCGTGTTATTTATAAATACATTTGCGACAGTTGCCAAGCATCGTACATTGGTAGCACACAGCTCCAATTCACCCTCCGTGTGGATAAACACCAAAGGATATCAACGAGAACTGGTCTGTTCCTTTCAAAATCTTTCTCATTCAGCTATTAAGTTGCATTCGAAAACAACCAACCATCCACTAAGAAACAATAATTTTAGGATAAACCAAACCAGAACATTTTAGATACGCGAGTGATGGAGTCTCTCTATTACTAAATAATTATAGTAATGTCATTAAACTGGAAATATTTTAGTTTAATTAAGTATTATTTTAATTGGTTTTTTGGAAGATTTAATTAACGTGCTTTTATAGCAAGTAGGCCTATGTTTCCTCTTCTAATGTATTATATATGGTGATATTAAATAAGTTTGTAATTTAATTTATTACTCATGCTAGAAATGTTCAGGTAAATGCAACTTAGATCATGATTCTTTCTAGCAAACTGAAAATGGAGAGTGAACTTCCGAAACGTTCATTCTTTAAATAAAGTGATAAGAATGTTGGTTTCAACATTTGTATTCTATTCATATATATACCTTACCTTACCTTACAACTTTACAAAAGTTCCGCACGATGATTTCTCATTTCGCGAAGGTCAAGCTTGTCGCCCCTCCTCTCGAGTTGGCCTGGTGAAGTAGTGAGTTGGATTCTTGTGCTCTCCACCTCACATAGCCAGGTACGCCCGGCTCATCGTGGATTGTTCTGAGCCAGGCGTCTAGTCTTCTTTTGAAGATTTCCACTGCAACTCCCTTCGTGTTTCTTAGGTCTTTGGGCAACTGATTAAACAGTTTTGGTCCTCTCACTACAAAACTATTTTCTTTCAGGGTTAAGGATGTTCCCTGTCTCGCCTTCAATTTGGGAATACGACACAGTCTACCGCTTCTACTTTCCATCGTTGTTTGGGGAGTTATGGGATTCAGAGTAAGATTAGGGACTAGTTTCTCCATTATTTTCCAAGTGTAAATACTAAATAATGGTGTATCTCTCTCTTCTCCTTTCCAGTGAATATAGGTCTAGTTCTCGTAACCTTTCCCAGTAATTTAGTTCTTTGCACCCATTGATCTTGGCTGTGAAGCTTCTTTGGATCCCCTCCAGCTGTCTAATGTCTTCTTTTTTATATGGGGAAGTTAGGACCGAGCAGTATTCTAATTTGGGTATGATCAGGGTTTTCAGTAGAGGAATCATTACATTCCTATCCCTTCGTTTAAAGGTTCTCAATATCTGACCCGTTATTCTCTTTGCTCTGTTTACTGCTATCTTATTTTGTGTTTCAAATTTCGCATCATCTGTCATTACAACCCCTAAATCTTTTGCTCTGGAATTTCTCTGAATTTCCTGTCCATTTGGGGTATAATATTCCATGCACTTTAGGTCTTCTCTTTTTCCGTACCGTAATAGCTGAAATTTCTCGGTGTTAAACTTCATATTGTTGTCTTCAGTCCACTTGTAGATTTTGTTTATGTCGGTTTGTAGAGATCCTATGTCTTCTGGGTTTCTTATTTTTCTACTGATCTTTGTGTCATCCGCAAAGGATGTTACTGTGCTGTCTCTGGTAACGTCCTCATCTATGTCAGTTAGCATGATTATGAAGAGTAGTGGAGCTAATACTGTTCCTTGTGGTACTGAGCTGAGGACCTCTGATTCTGATGAAGATACTCCTTGTACTGTAACGACTTGCCTCCGCTCACTAAGGAAATTATATATCCATTTCCCTACTTTTCCTGTTATTCCCATATATTTCAGTTTATGTATTATGATTCCGTGGTCACACTTGTCGAACGCTTTAGCAAAGTCTGTGTATAGTACATCATAGTTTTCATTACTTTCAACTGAATCAATAATGTTGTTGTAGTGTTCCATTAGTTGTGATCATAATATATATATATACAGGGCGTCCCAAAAAAATGTATACACACTTTAACAGCTGATAGCTCAATTGATGCTTCTTTCTTTCCAAGTTAAACCCATTAGAATTAATAATGGCAGTCAGACTAAGCTTTGAACAAAGGAAATTCATTCTAAAATACTACTGGAAGTGTGAAAACGCAGTTGAAGTGCAAAGACAGTTTAGGAGGGAGTTTCAAACAGATCCACCAACGCGACTTACCATCACTCGAATTAGAGATAAGTTTGAAGCCGATGGAACTGTTCAGAATGTCCACAAGAAGCGTTCCGGAAGACCACGGACATCGACAAGCCCCACAAAGCAAGAAAGAGTACTGGAAACGTATCACCAAAGTCCAAGAAAATCTGTGCGGCAAGCGAGTCGTGAGGTAGGAATTTCAGAATCGTCTGTCCAACGCATTTTGAAGCGCTGTCAATGGAAAAGTTACATTCCAAGATTAGTCCATGCTATTAATGAAGATGATCCGGACCGAAGAGTGGAGTATTGCGAGTGGTACTTGGCACGATGTGGATGTGGATTGGACGAAGGGGTTTCGTAGAATACCCTCCGCGTTCACCAGACCTCACACCACTAGACTTTTTTTTATGGGGATACTTAAAAGACAAAGTCTACGCTATAAAACCTGCAACAGTCGCTGAATTGAGAGCAGCCATTGAACGAGAATGCACACAAATACCAAACGAAATGTTTCGTGATGTTTGCGATTCCATTGCTTCGCGTTATCAGCAGTGCCTGGACCAGAACGGACGTCAGTTTGAAAACAGGCGTTGACAAAACAATTAAATAATGTCTGTAGATTCTATTACATTTTGAAAATGAAATGTATTTTAATAAACACTGCCTTTATAATTATTTAAAGTGTGTATACATTTTTTTGGGACGCCCTGTATATATATATATATATATATATATATATATATATATATATATATATATATATATATATATATATATATATAATTAGAAAGAATATATAATTGCATAATTACATAATTTAGAAAGAACGTTATAATTTACGTTGCAAGCATAAAATAACTGCAGAAACAAAATAATTTTTGCAATTTCGAAACAAGATTTAATTCAACACTGATAACAATACTTATTTCATCTGGAAACAACCTTGAATGGTTGAATTAAGCATTTGGATTGGTAATCAAATAATTTGGCTATTTCAGTCAACTTCTTTTTTCTCTACGCCAAAATGAGAAAATTGACTCGAAATGAGCAAAAAATGACTGAAAATTACAGACTTGGGTTTGGAATATAACAGAATTGGATATACTGGATATATATATATATATATATATAAAATTATATACACATTGTGTGTGTGTGTGTGTGTGTGTGTGTTCGTCCGATAGATCGAACATAAATCCATTTAAACTAAATGGATAAAAATATTAAAAGTATAAAACACTAATCAAAATGATGTCAATTTTGAATGATTTTAGAATTCCTCTTTTCATGAGGCAAGCACATCGTTCACGTTGCCACCACATAACGCATGAACTTCTACACAACAGAAGTTCCTTCCTTATCCAAGTGGTAACCTTACTGAACTGGCCGTCGAAACTCTATCGCGCTATCGCTGATTTATTATTTTACGAGTCATTCTGTAATTTTTTAGTAAATTGTTGTAAAATGTTGTGTAAAACCATAGAATTCCTTCTTTGATTTAAAATTTTGTGTAAGATTTCGAAAGACGGTATATAGTTGTGTAATATAAGCTCTTTCGAAAGCTTTGCTGGCTTATAAGGCACCAACCCTCTTCAAGGGAAAACCAATCACTGTTAACGTAGTTACGTGATTAGTTGGTGATTGGTTAATTTGAATGGAAACCCCACCTTTAAGGCAGCCAGTTTTGATTGGCTCTACCCGGGAAATTTTTTATATAAAACTCATGTACAGCTTGATTGGGCGGAGAATCTTGAAAAATACCATGGGCTGACACGCTCCATTGGTGCTGTTCCCTGTGTATTTTTGCTCTACTGGCTTGAATAATTTAAATTGTATCTTTCTTTAAATTCCTGCCTTCGCGTTCGTTTTCTTCTGTGTGATGTAATTTTTAAACCTAAGGACATTTTCCTTGTAGACAGTATATTGTTTCCTTGTAGACAGTATATTGTTTCCTTGTAGACAGTATATTGTTTCCTTAAACAGTATATTGTTTCCTTGTAGACAGTATATTGTTTCCTTAAACAGTATATTGTTTCCTTGTAGACAGTATATTGTTTCCTTAAACAGTATATTGTTTCCTTGTAGACAGTATATTGTTTCCTTAAACAGTATATTGTTTCCTTGTAGATAGTATATTGTTTCCTTAAACAGTATAAATTGGTACCAAAGTCGTTTGAATTTACCTTGGCTCAGGTACTTGAGTGTACTTTGGTTTTAAATTTGAAAGCTGAGTACGAAGTATAAAAGCTCTGAATGAAGTTTCTACAAGAATTCATACTTTGAAGAGCAATTACTGATCAAAATTAAAATTAAACTGAAGAAGGATAAGTAACACCTAAACTGTACAGTGATGAAGCCGAGTTTAATCTGAGAAATTATACCGATTCAGTGAAACAAACTGAAAGTGACATTGGTTAAAGAGAAAAAATGCTTGTGGTTATACATTTCCACCTTGGAGAAGAGAGGCGTTGATTAAAAGTAACTGTTACGTATAACAGACAAATTAACCACTACAGTCCCCGGGCTACCTGGCCCCCTTGGTACGGCGGCATCAGCTTTTTAATGTGTTTTAAAATTTTAATCCTGAAGATCGAAGATTCTTCCGAAACGTTAGTCAATATAAATGCTTCTCCAGGCAGCCTTTGTCCTCCTTTTTATATATATATATATATATATATATATATATATATATATATAGAGAGAGAGAGAGAGAGAGAAGAGAGAGAGAGAGAGGAGAGAGAGAGAGAGAGAGAGAGAGAGAGAGAGAGAGAGAGAGAGAGAGAGTGTGGTTACAAAAGACTACTTTCAGAGTCTCGTCATTACTGAGGCAAGGGCCATAAATAAATGTGTTTCAATATTGTCCTGCGTGTGACAGATTTATAACAAAAAGTAAACAATGCCTTTGAACGAAACTCGCTAAATACTCGATGAAATGTATTGTTTTTAGAGTGTCCTTAAAGTGTCGTTTTATGCTCCGGTTTTCTCGCGCTTTTTCGCCTCTCTCTCTCTCTCTCTCTCTCTGTATATATATAATAAAAGGACGACAAAGGCTGCCTGGAGAAGCATTTATATTGACGAACGTTTCGGGAGAATCTCCCATCTTCAGGGCTAAAAACCCACATTAAAAAGCTGATTACAAAACTCAAAAATTACAACTAAAATTTTAAACAAATCGCACTAAGTTAGAAAAAAATAAAATTTAAAATAAATGGCTTGAATGAAGAAAATAAGAACTCACCGCACGAACCCGAGGAATTACAAACTGGATGAGAGAATTATGAGTTGGGAAGAGGATAAGCATAATTTCGGTCACTTGATTGTTTAAGTTTGTTATGCAGTGTACAAATGGGAGGCAGCAAATTATGCGTCGAGGGAAGGCACAGTATAGTATTTAATAAGGGGTGGTTCGAAAATTGTAAGGTATTTCTTATCTTTTGTTTGAGCTTAAATTTTAAAATCTTTATATTAGATGGTGTGATTGATGACTTTTATTAGTAGGAGACCAAATCAAAGAGTTTTATTTTAAATTAAGTAGGAAATCAGATTTGTAGCTGACGCTACTATGCATATCTATGCGCACCCTAAGCATACGTTCGGCTAAGCCGAATTTCCGGTTCAAAGACTCCCGAACTCGATGTAATCGTGGAGCATATGGCAGCTCAGCCGAACGTATGCTTAGAATGAACATCGATTCACATAGTAGAGTCAGCTACAAATCTGGTTTCCTACTTAATGTAAAGGAAAACTCCGCTATTCGCACTCATACTACTAAATGCCATTATACCATCCAATATTTTTAAAATTTTAGCTCAAACGAAAGATAGGAAATCCCCCAGAATTTTTTAATCACTTTTTATTAAATACTATACTGTTCTTTCCCTCGACACAGATTTTGTCGCCTCCCCTTTGCACACTGCATAACAAATTTAAACAACCCAACTAACGGAAATTATACTTTTCCTCTTCCCAGCTCATAATTCTCTCATCCAGTTTGTTATTCCCCGCGTTCGTGCGGTGAGTTCTTATCCTTTATTCAAATCATACATTTTCACTCTTGTTTTTCTTAACAGAGTGTGAACTGTTAAAAATTTTGGTTGTAATTTTTAACTTCTGTAACGCGAATTTTAATGTGTTTTGAATTTTTAACCCTGAGAATAAAAGATTATCCCTAACGTTGGCTAATATAAATGTTTCTCCAGGTAGCCTTTGTCCTTTTTTTTTCCTTTTGAAAATTAAGTTCCTTTGGAGTGGACCTGCGAATGATTTTATATATATATATATTATGCAGGAAGGAGGGGACAAGGGCGAATGCCCGCAAAAACGCCCGCCATTACAGGAAGAAGAAAACCAAAATCAGTGCCCAAGGTTTTCGAGATGCCTGGACACTCTGCGTTTGACAGGGGGAAAGATGGATCGAGGAAGATTGTTCCACAGTTGACCGGTTGAATGGATGAAAGATTGAAAATACCGATTAACCCTTGCGTTAGAGTTGGACATAAAAAGAATGAGAATGTGTAGAAAGTCTGGTACTGCGTGCTCTCTTCAAAGGAGGAGGTATGCAGTTAGAGAGTTCTGAAGAGCAGTGTCCGTTATAATAGCAATAGTAAAGAGAGAGTGAGGCAACACTACGGCGAAGAGAAAGGGCTTGAAGACAGTCAATAAGAGACGGGAATTGATGGGACGAAAAGCCTTTGATTTCGCCTGGTCAAGTAGAGCTGTGTGGGTTCAACCACCCCACACGTGAGAAATGCACTCCATACAGGGACGATCAAGACCCCTGTACAGAGACAGCAACTGAGAGGGAGTGAAGAAACTGCGGAGCCGGTACAGCACACCTAACCTTTCAGAAGCTGTTTTAAAAGAGAGTATATGTGATCTTTCCAGGAGAGATCACGAGAAAAGGAAACACCAAGAATGTTAAGAGAAGAGGAAGTATTGAGCTGTGTATTGTTGAAGGTAAGGGGATAGTCGTGTGGAAAATTGTGGTGAGTAGGCAGATGAAAGAACTGAATTTTTGAGGCATTCAAAGCACTAGATTTTCTCTGCCCCAATCAGAGATAGTAGAAAGAGTAGATGTCAGGTGCATCATAGCCGTGCTATGCGAAGCATGGAATGACTGTTGAAAAGGCCACTTTGTGAAGCGGGTGGAGAAACGAAGAGTGAAATCATCGGCATAGGAGTGGATAGGACAGGAAGTGCGACTTAATAGATCATTGATAAATAAGAGGAAAACAGTGGGCGACAGGACAGAGTCCTGAGGAACACCACTGTTAATAGGTTTAGGAGAAGAACAGTGGCCATCTACAACTGCAGCTATAAATCGACCAGAAAGGAAATCAGAGAAGGCACAGATAGAAGGATACTGTAGAACCTAAAGAAGGGCAGTTTGTTAATTAAGGATTTGTGCCAGACTCTATCAAAAGTTTTGATATGTTTAGCACACTTTCAAAGGTTTCACCGAAATCCCGAAAGGAGGATGACCAAGAATCAAATAATTATGCAAAAATATCGCCAGTAGAGCGCCCCTTGCGGAACCCACACTGACGATCTAAAGGAAGATTATGAGAAGAGAGGTGTTTAAGGATCTTCATATTAAAGATAGATTAAAAAAACTTTATAATGGCAAGAAATCAAAGCATATATATATATATATTAGCTGCGCTTACAACAAAAACATAAAATATAACACAAAATATATATATATATATATATATATATATATATTATATATATATATATATATAGAGAGAGAGAGAGAGAGAGAGAGAGAGAGAACACCCCCCTCCTGACTGACGAAGAAGAAATACAGTTGTAAATGCCACGAGTAGCCCCGAGTATAACGAATGGTCGTAACATGCAAAAACGTCCTTGTAAATTAGCGGCAGAAGGTTGATTATATACCTCGGTCTCGTGTTTCCACCTTTTTTTTTTTTGAAATTCTGAATTTAATTCCGAAACAAAATTGACTTCAAAGCCGGAGAAAGAAAGAGGGAATATTCACGAATAGAAAATGAATCGAGTGTTTTCGTGGACGCACAATTTATGTATCTTTTATTCTAGTGATTCATACACCGAAGATAATTCTTAAAATTTTTTTTTTTGGGGGTTCCCCCTTTTATTTTATTTTTTTAAAATTTTTTTGCAGAAGGGGAACCGAGAAGGGGAAAAGAGGGGGAGGGGGAAAGGTGAAGAAGGGGAAAAGAGGGGGGACGGGGAAAGGGGAAAAGAGGGGGGACGGGGAAAGGTGGAGAAGGAGAGAGGTAGGGGTAGGGAGAGGAAGGGAAGGGGAAAAGGGGGGAGGTTAGTAGGGGGTAAGAGTCTTTTTAAAAAATGTAGTAATTTTAAATTCAAGTTTTAGAATTTAACGATGTTTGCATGTTTGTTTTAAGTTTTCTAAAATGTTTTGCTCTTTTGTTTGTATGTTTGTTTGTATATACATTTGAATATTGTTTCAATATTTAAGTGTGTGTGTGTATATATATATATATATATATATATATATATATATATATATATATACTGCATATATATTGAAAAATTAGAAAAACACAATATATAATATTGGAGAATTTGTAGAATTCATATAAAGATCTAAAATGGAAAGGTCATACGAGTGTATACCGAAAAATATTTTAAAATATTTTATTAAATAGTTTTATAACATATATATATATATTTTTTTCCCTTCCTTCCCCCCCTCGCCCCCCCCCCCTTCTTCCCCCCCACCCCTTCAGTTGCTGTAATGATATAATGGAAGGAGCATCTATAATTCCATGATGACTGACATACCTTCTTCAGTTTCTCCCGCGCGTGAAGATTTGTTTCAGGAAGGTTCGTGTCTGAAAAGTGTTTGTTGAGAAAAAACACAAACACCTTTTCTTTTTTTTTTTACTGTTAATGACTTTATCGTGATTATGTAAAACAAAAATTGTAAATAAATATGTTTTACACTTTATGTACTTATTTTAATACTTTTTGTACATTGTTTATTGTAAATGACTTTTGTTAAGAGTTCGATTCAACGAATTTCCACTTCAGAAAGTACGTACGGAAGACCGCTTTAATCAACTCTTTCATGGAGTATTTGAAAGAAAGGTGAATATCAGAGAGAGAGAGAGAGAGAGATACAGTAAAACGCGAACAAAAGTTTCGAATGTTAATTACCGTTGCCTAGCAACGTAGAACAATTTCGGAGTGCAACTGAACGAATACGTTTTCTACCATATATTCACATTTAATTAAATCTTGAACGCATATCGTCTCAGCATTGTGCGGCCAATGACGTTATACAACATACTGTTGCTTAGTAACGGATCGAAAAAAAATGTATCTCATTTATTCGTCTCCGGATATTACGCACAAGTGTTTATTGCATAATCCTTCACAAGGCTTTTAAAATATGACATAGAATTACTGCTTTTAGCATATATCTATCTATCTATCTATCTATCTATAGTGATTTTTTTTAGACATGTGACCCTTTAAAAGGTTTGTATTTTTTTATTAACTGAAATAAAAGAATGAAATCTTTACTGTATGTTCTCTGCACGTGGGAAATTAGCCCCCAAGTGCGTAACATGCTCTATGTGATGTCTTCTTGACTCATTAACTCTTTGCACACAAAGAACAAAATTTTGCACAACTCTGGACAGAGTATCTGTTGAAATCTGAGAAATTTCTTGTTCAACCGATGCTTTCACTTCTTTTATTATGTGTGGATTCTGTTTAAGAATTCCATTTTTTAAATAACCCCACAGATGAAAGCCACAGAGGGTTAGATCTGTTGATGTTGGTGGCTATAAATGCAAAAACTTCACTTTTTTCCTACGTGAAGGTCAAAATATGATAATAAAAACCCACTCTAATAGACAGAGCTTATTTCCACAACAGTTTCGGTGCCCACCCGAAGAGGATGCCAGTGGGCATCGAAACTGTTGTGGAAATAAACTCTGTCTGTTAGAGTGAGTTTTTATTATTATCATAGTTGGTGGCTATGATATCACTACTGTAAATCGTAGGAAATTTGTTGGACAGGACTCTTCCGTTGAAGGACTGATTCCCCATGTGTAGAGAAGGTCCAGTAATATTTCATGCTTTTATTTCAGGTAATATAAAAATACAAACTTTTTAAAGTGTCAAATGTTTAAAGAATCACCACACACGCACACACACACACACACACAAACCCACAAAAAAAACATGATATATATATACAGTATAAGAAAAACTATGGTATTTGTCATTTACCATTACTTATTTGGACTATAGTGGATTTAATTATCCCAGAAGAGTTCCTTGTTCCATGCACGGTCTGTGTGTATCATAAAAAACCTCAGGGGACCATTCTGAGTTCATTCCCATACAGTATATATATATATATGATGAATAAAACCACGAAGGAAAGGAAACACAGAATGGTGCTCAAGCGCTTTCGTCTAATGACATCTTCAGGAACACTCATTGTTCCTGAGGATGTCATTAGACGAAAGCGCTTGAGCACCATTCTGTTTCCTTTCCTTCGTGGTTTTATTCATCATAAATATTTTTCACGTGTTACTTTCGTGAAATAATTTTCATATATATATATATATATGCAAATAACTGCAATGACCGCGCAGTATATAAATGAATAAAAACGACATAAGTATTAAGGAACGTTTCTGCACACGAGGAGGAGAGATAACGAAATAATGAAAAATGAGGCGAACCGCCTGGGAATCGAACCCAGGGCCTTCCAATTGCCGGTCGGACGCTCTACCATTATGCTACGGACCTCACTCAATCACAAATCGAAATTCTCCCAAATAGGGCAGAAACCAATGCCCTCAGAGAGCACCCTCGCAAATCGTGAATATGCGCAAATAACTGCAATGACCGCGCAGTATATAAATGAATAGAAACGACATAAGTATTAAGGAACGTTTCTGCACACGAGGAGGAGAGATAACGAAATAATGAAAAATGAGGCGAACCGCCTGGGAATCGAACCCAGGGCCTTCCAATTGCCGGTCGGACGCTCTACCATTATGCTACGGACCTCGCTCAATCACAAATCGAAATTCTCCCAAATAGGGCAGAAACCAATGCCCTCAGAGAGCACCCTCGCAAATCGTGAATATGCGCAAATAACTGCAATGACCGCGCAGTATATAAATGAATAGAAACGACATAAGTATTAAGGAACGTTTCTGCACACGAGGAGGAGAGATAACGAAATAATGAAAAATGAGGCGAACCGCCTGGAAATCGAACCCAGGGCCTTCCAATTGCCGGTCGGACGCTCTACCATTATGCTACGGACCTCACTCAATCACAAATCGAAATTCTCCCAAATAGGGCAGAAACCAATGCCCTCAGAGAGCACCCTCGCAAATCGTGAATATGCGCAAATAACTGCAATGACCGCGCAGTATATAAATGAATAGAAACGACATAAGTATTAAGGAACGTTTCTGCACACGAGGAGGAGAGATAACGAAATAATGAAAAATGAGTGAGGTCCGTAGCATAATGGTAGAGCGTCCGACCGGCAATTGGAAGGCCCTGGGTTCGATTCCCAGGCGGTTCGCCTCATTTTTCATTATTTCGTTATCTCTCCTCCTCGTGTGCAGAAACGTTCCTTAATACTTATGTCGTTTTATTCATTTATATACTGCGCGGTCATTGCAGTTATTTGCGCATATTCACGATTTGCGAGGGTGCTCTCTGAGGGCATTGGTTTCTGCCCTATTTGGGAGAATTTCGATTTGTGATTGAGTGAGGTCCGTAGCATAATGGTAGAGCGTCCGACCGGCAATTGGAAGGCCCTGGGTTCGATTCCCAGGCGGTTCGCCTCATTTTTCATTATTTCGTTATCTCTCCTCCTCGTGTGCAGAAACGTTCCTTAATACTTATGTCGTTTCTATTCATTTATATACTGCGCGGTCATTGCAGTTATTTGCGCATATTCACGATTTGCGAGGGTGCTCTCTGAGGGCATTGGTTTCTGCCCTATTTGGGAGAATTTCGATTTGTGATTGAGTGAGGTCCGTAGCATAATGGTAGAGCGTCCGACCGGCAATTGGAAGGCCCTGGGTTCGATTCCCAGGCGGTTCGCCTCATTTTTCATTATTTCGTTATCTCTCCTCCTCGTGTGCAGAAACGTTCCTTAATACTTATGTCGTTTCTATTCATATATATATATATATATGGGATGAATTTCACAATTAAACACGTGAAATTAATGAATGCTACAAACCCTGAATTCAGCTGAATACACGAAAGGCCTTGGAATCGTTTTTCTTTTTCCTTGTGGGTTTGCAGCATATATATATATAATGCGCCTCGGTGGTATAGTGGTTAGCATCGCTAAATACGAATCCATCGGCCCGGGATCGAGACCCTGTGACGGCAGGCGGCGCTCAGCAACACTCAGCTGTTCATCCTTCCACACAATAAAAATTGGTTTGTTGATAAATGGATACCTGGGTAACCTAGTGGTTAAACCGCTCGGCTGCTGATCGTGAGATCGTGAGAGCGAGTCCGGGTGAGAGGTTTGTACTCGTGATTTCTGGCCGCCCGTGGTGAGGCGTGGTTCGGATTCTACGTTAAACTGTAGGTCTAAGGTAAAGTTACAAGCTTGACCTTCGTTAAAATGAACAATTCGGGAGGAAGCAAAACTATATAACTAGTTATATATACAGGGTGGGCCGTAAGTTTCCATACATAGGAAAAATTAAACGTTTGTTTTTATGTTTCAGATACCCTAAGAATATGCGTTTGACGAAAGAGCAACGAATTGAAATCATACTGATGGCTGGGTCGGGAAGCAGTCGCATGGTTGCAATGAACTTTAACAGACAACATGGAACGAACATCACACACGACACTGTGGCAAAACTTATTAACAAGTTTCAGAAAACTGGAAATGTTGCAGATCAACCGCGAAGTGGTCCAAGACGTACAGCCACCGATGAAGACACAACAGCTACGATACTTACAGCGCTTACACGGAGTCCCAGAAAAAGTACACGACGGTTGTCTGCAGAAAGTGGTGTCAGCAGATCGAGTATCAGGCGCATTTTTAAAGCAAACAAATGGCATCCATACAAATTGCATATGGCACAGCATTTGAGTGAAGACGACCCGGATAGACGGATGGAATTCTGTGAATGGGCATTAACCAAAGTGAACGAGGATGCAAACTTTTCAACTAAGATCTTGTTTACTGATGAAGCAAATTTTTACGTCAATGGAGAGGTTAATCGGCAAAACATACGTTATTGGAGTAATGCTAACCCTAACTGGCTGAGTCCGACGAAGATGCAAGGTGCCGGTAAAGTGATGGTGTGGGCCGGGATATGGGGTGACAGAATTATTGGACCAATTTTTGTCAGTGGAAATCTTAATGCCGAAAGGTATCTTAACATGTTGCAAGAAGAGATTTTCCCATCCCTGCTAAACGAGGAAGGTAACTTCCCAGTTTACTTCCAGCAAGATGGAGCTCCACCTCATTATGGTCTTCACGTGCGTCGGTATTTGGATCAGCAGTTTCCGGATGCTTGGATTGGTCGGCGTGGTCCTGTGGAGTGGCCTCCCAGATCCCCAGATCTCACCCCCCTTGATTTCTATCTTTGGGGGCACTTGAAGGCCATGGTGTATCAGGAAAAGATACGAGACATAAATCATCTAAAGGAACGTATCACCAACGCCATTACAAGCATAACGTCAACTGTGCTAATGCGTGTTCATCAACAGTGGGGAACACGTATTGAAATGTGTTTTCAAAACAATGGCAACCATGTAGAGCATATTATATAAATAAAAATGGTTGTCCATAAAAAAATGTTTATTTTTCCTATGTATGGAAACTTACGGCCCACCCTGTATATATATTTAATACGAGATAACAAAATTTCAAACTTAAAATTTCCAAAACGTAGTCTATAGAAATCATTTTATATTTAACTGAACAAAATACAATAACATGCTAGAACTTTATCTCAAAAGAAATTCATACAGATAGGATATACATTATAAGAGGCTATCATTTGTAGAAGAGCATTCTCAAGTGGGAGGTAGAAGAAAGTCTTTTCTTTTTCTACACCTACTTTCATATATATATATATATATATATATATATATATATATATGTGTGTGTGTGTGTTGTGTGTGTATGTTAGAAGTAAAAGAACTGAACCTAAGCATTATAAACATCTACAGACCACCAAACACCACAAAAGTGAATTCCAATTTGATACAAATGAAATAGAAAACATATTAAAATTACTTGAAACTCCAGCAACAAATATTCTAATTTTCGGAGATTTTAATTTCCCATTCATAACATGGGAGAAAAATGACGAGGTTATATATGTCGAGAAGTTTCATGGCAACATTACAAAAGATGATAGGACCCAAGCAACAATGCTATTAGATATTATGGAACATTACGCCCTTACCCACGAAAGCTGTGAAACCACGAGAAAAGAAAACGTTTTGGATTTAATCTTGACAAATAACAACGAGATAATAATAAATAAAAAGTTAACGCACACAAAGTTCTCCGACCATAACCTCATCGATATACAATTGAAGTTAGCACCCAGAGGTCCGCAAACGCATCCAAGAGAGTCAGAATGACTATTTGAAGGCTTAAACATAAATTCAAAGAAAGTAAATTGGGAAAACGTAAATAAAGATTTAAAGGAAGTAAATTGGGAATTGCTACTTCACGAGAAGACTGCACAAGAAATACTATGTATAATAGACAGAAACCAAACTTATAATACTGAAACATATTCCAGAGAGACAGAAAAGAAAACGTAGCAAGCTCGAGAGGAAAATCAGGACACTCTTCAGGCAACGAAGACAAACCGTAAAACATCTCCACAGATGCAGAACTGATGCAAAGAGACTCAAACTAGAGAGGAAACTTGGCGAAATAGAAATGGACCTAAAGCAAACATTCATAAATAAGACAAACGAGGAGGAAAACAAGGTAGCAGAAAACAAAAAAATAACCCAAAATACTTCTACGCGTTTGCGAAAAGGAAAATGCAGTACAAGGAGAGTATTGGTCACTTGATAGACGGGGAGGCCAAATACTCAAATGACCCGAAAAAAAAATGAGCGAACTGCTTAGGGAACAATTTAACTCTGTGTTTAGCACCCCTAAATCTGAGATGGAAGCAGTGGCGTACATAAGGGAGTACCTGGGGCATAGGCCCCTCCATTATAAAAATTATTACTACTCTCATTAAAGATATTTGGAAAAGAAAGTTTAAAAAATCGATAACTTTGCAACATTCACCACAAAAAAATCTTGATGTCATATGGAATTTCAGTTATTTTATGGTTACCAGGACATGCTATTAACTCAAAACTCAAAAGCAATGATTATCCGACTTCAAGCTTGGTGCCTGCGTGGTCAGCTCGAAGCTCGTGGTGCTGACGTGACGTTATATGCACAGTGCACTTGGACGACTGACAGAAGAACAGAATGCGTTCTCTCAGTTAATGTTAATGCTCTTTATTAACATTCAGAAAGACAGCCATAGAGACGAGATCATAATTATATGTTGCAAAATATAATTTTTTGTTTTGCTTGTCTCCTTAAAACTTTCCTGTGTCCGAATGCCTTTTATTTTTATAATTCTACAATCAAATGTCAGAAATGTCATTGATACATATTATCATCATGTATATGATCCAAGTATAATAATTGAAATATGCGCAGCAATACATATTCCAAGGTGTTGGTGTATTGTACGTATGTAAATGTAGCCCATAATAATTATGATTCTACTATTTTGGCTGGCTTAGGAACGTTTATATATGTCTTTATACGTACGATTAATTTGTGTAAATTTAATTCTTTGCCCATAAATTGGAAATAAAATACAACTGAAGCCTTCCAAGATGCAATTCATTTTGATTCCAAATCAATCATCATCAATTTTGAGCTGATACACACACACACACACACACACACACAATATATATATATATTGTGTGTGTGTGTGTGTGTGCCCCCCCCTTTAAGAAATGTTGTGTACGTCCCTGGATAGAAGTAGAAAACCCAGACGAATTTTTCGACATAGATACAAATCAGCCAAGAACAAATTCCGGCACAAACCTATTAATGGATTTCGAGTTCACGGAAGGAGATGTAATTAAGGTTTTATCACAGATGCGAGACAATTCAGCGCCAGGTCCAGACACATGGAGGAGTGCCACGTTTCTGAAGAAATGTAGAGTATTGCCAAACCGCTATACTTACTATGGAGGAAATCACTCGACACAGGACAAATTTCGAAATTGTTGTATTTCGGGTATGGAATTTAAAGAACGCGAACATTGCCCTCCTATATAAAGGTGGTAACAGAGCAATGCCCAAGAATTATCGGCCAGTGGCTCTCACCTCACACCTTATAAAGTGCTTTGAACGTATAATTAGAGGCAAAACTACGTACTACCTACAATAAAAGACTTATACAACCCAAATCAACATGGCTTCAGGGCTGGAAGATCATGCCTATCACAGCTATTAGACCACCAAGAGAAAATACTGGAAACACTGTGTCGAGGACAAAACATAGCTGTAATAGGTAATGTGCATTAGGTAAACCAGCCATGAGTGGATCCTAGGGTCTTTGTTGGTCTGAAACATTATAACATTATAACAATATATACTAACTTTGCTAAAGCCTTCGATAAATGTGACCATGGAATTATAGCACACAAACTTAAGAATACAACAATTACTGGAAATTTGGGAGGAAGGATATTTAATTTCTTGATGCAAAGAACACAAAGAATGGTGGTAAATGGAGTTAAATCGGAAGTCTCGGAAGTAGAGAGCTCTGTCCTACAAGGGACAGTACTAGCTCCCTTGCTGTTCATAATAATGATTGCAGATATTGATACAGATATCAGTACAGTACTGTATCATGTTTCGCAAATGACCAGGGCCGCCGAGAGGGCGGGGAAGCCGGGATAAATCTCCGGGCCAGAGCCTCTAGGGGGCCAGGGAAGAACAGTTAATCGAATTAAATGGAACGCTAAAAATAGGTACGTAGAGCAAAAGTGTTATAGATATTATTAATCGATAAATAATCGATAACTGTGGAAAATATTTTCCTACAAAATAAATAAATTTGAAAATAAGTTATTTTATAATTATACAATGCGAGATCCGTGCGCCTCATCTCCCCCCTCGCCCGACTCTTTCCCAGCGAGCAGAAATCTTCCCCTAAATTTCACGGTGGGAGAGGCCTCTGGCGGAAATTCTTCCGACAAAATTCTATACAAAGATCATGTATGTGTGTGTGTGTGTGTGTGCGTGTACCACGCCTATACACACATATACACACACCTTGCATTGCAGTATATCAATATTAATCTGCATATTAAAGTATTAAAGTCTTGTTTTTTACTGCACTGATGATTTAAAACTCACAATATTATATTCATTGATATTTGTATTTATACTTCAATTATTTCAACAATTTATATACCAAATTATTTTTTATTACATACCATATCTATTTATATGAGCCCGGAAAGAGGGGGGATAAAATCTAAAAATATTAATAAAGCAATTGATTAAATAACAGAAAGGAAATATAATTAATGAACATACATTTTACTAAGATTATCATAGTCATCCTGAAACAGATAAAATATTATCTGCGGTTCACCAATGCTCAAAACCAATTGACAGATCTGGGAACCACTGTAATTGAAAGTCAGTTAGCCCGTACTTTAAATTTCATCAGAATCATTTACCACTTTGCTAGAGAGAAGGCAAAGAAAGTACATTTCTAATAATGAAAATCTTTCCAGTAAACAATTATCTTGCCTGCATGGACTGGTACTGCATTTGTAAATTGTATGGTGATAGAATTAATATAATTGATTCGAAAAATAAAAGTGGTAATTTTCTTCTGAGTTGTTTATTCATACTGTATGTTTTGAATAGTGATTTGGACATATAATCAGTTTGCTTGTTATGTACACAAAAAACATTCATAATAAAATACTGAGTAAACAGGGGGGCCCATATACCAATCCTTCCCCAGGGCCCGTGAAACCACTAGAAAAGAGCGCGTTTTGGATTTAATTTTGCTAAATAACAATGAGATAATAGTAATTAAAAAGGTAACGCGCACAAATTTCTCCGACCATAACTTAATCGATATGCAATTAAAATTAGCAACTAGAGAACAAAACCGCATCCTAGAGAATCAGAAGAGATATTTGAAGGTTTAAATATAAATTCAAGGAAAGTAGACTGGGAAAGTGTAAATAAAGATTTAAAGAAAGTAAATTCAGAATTGCTACTTCACGAGAAGATTCCAGAAGAAATACTCTCTATAAAAGAAAACGAAACTAAACCCATATTGCTGAAACATGTTTCGAAGAGAGAAAAATGAAAATGTAGCATGGTCGAAAGAAAAATCAAAACATTATTTAGACAACAGAAACAATCCGTAAAAAGTTACTATACGTATATCGATGTAGCCTACATAAACAAAATCAACTAAATCAATTAAACTAACTAAATTTTAACAATTCTTATCTTTATGAAGTAAACTACTAAATAACTTTAAAGCAGAAATCATTAATTAAAATTGGAATCTTTCCACTAAAAGTCTCAATTTGTTTTTCAATTACAAAACTTCATGTAAGTCAGTACATACTGTATTCAGTGACTCCCGTAATATCAATTCAATGCGTTATTAGCAGTCTACCCCTTACTGGGGAATAACTCACGTTGTAACAACACATGTGAAATACACAAATAAATTGTTAATGCACAATGCTATAATATGGTTATTCATCAGCTCATCCAGCGGTGGTTTGTGATGGGTTTGTTCTTTCATGCAGTCCTCAGTAGCCTTGCAGACGCATTCCTCTGTGCATGCCATATCATTCGTTGCACAACTGCAGTTCTTACTACATTGTCTGCGTCCACGGCATGAGCACAGAAGCTCATCTAATACTTCTGCAGTTGTTGGTCCATCAAGTAACTTCAACTTTAATTCATCAACCTCTTTTGCCAACCATTTCCATCTGGTGAAGACATATCTGGTTTAGCAACGTGAGCCAACATCCAAATGCGGGTCTGAAATGATGTTCTCTTAAAGTTGAAGAAAGCTAGGTTATGATGGGGGTAGTTTGTGTAATGGTACATTGTTAGCAAGGCGGACTCTCAGAAGATTCAAGTCATTATGGTCTTCTTTATATACATCCTTTGGATCGTATAGAGCAGCAACAAACTGTCGGGCTGCATGTTCGGCCTCAACTGTGTTGTCAGTACCCAAACTACCAAGGAGTGGAATTTAGTCTAGCAGGGTTTTCAACTTATAAGCTTTTCCTTGCTGTAGATTAATATCTATTTCTCCTACTAGTGCCATAAATGCCTTCTCGTATATGTTCTCTCCTTCTTCCATTTTCCTTGAAACACTGATGTTATGCTTGCTTGTATAGCTTGCCATACAGGATTTGTGGTAAACAGCATTAGCTGCAATGAGGTCTTCTCTTTCAATTTTGGCAAGCATAGAAATGTCCTTCCGAGCTTGTGCTGCTTGATAGAGATTACTCTGACACGTAGTTGTTTATACCTTATGTATGCTGTCCCTCTTTCGCGCGTTGCATATTAAACACATTGAAAAATCTGTAAGCTTGGATGTTTAAGCTCGTGTGCGAACACTTTGTTCTTCAGTACCATGTGATGCAGAGTCATGCGTGCTACATTTTGTACTAACATGAGAAATGTTTTTCTCACTTGTAAATGACTGATAACAGCTACGATGATATGTAACAGACATACTATGTAATTTTGTAAGGTCATCAAACTCAGATTCAAGTCTTTGGTAAAGGTCATCCTGCCGTAACACTGATGTTGACAATAATGTTTCAATACCCACTTCTGTGGGTACAACCAGTTTTTCTTTGCGACTCTGCTAATATATAACACATTTCTCCCAATTTGTTGACAGCCTCTGTTTCTTTGCCTGTACAAATTTTAATGGACTTGAGTCAGGTTCTGCCATGCTTGATATAGATGATCGTTTGAAATAAAAATAAAAATAATTAAACTGTGGTTTTCAACAATACCACACATTAGCCCAGTATTTGTCACAGCACACATTTGTCTTATTCTAATATTGTGATAATAAAAGGAGGAAGTAAATTTAAAACTGGGCCTAACCTGTAACAATACATGATTGTATTACGTTTTACTATAATGTGATAATTCAATTGTGTATCTAGATAGTAAACACTTATAATAAACAGTATAGGTTGATTAGTTAACAGTATTTCAGTTCGAAACTAAAACAAATTAGCATCTGGATAAAGTTTCAGGTATTTTCTAGGTGTTTGTTTATATTGGCGTTTCCATGGTAACTGCACATCAAAAACTGAAAACAACACTCAAAAACGTGTTCACTGAACACTAAGGACTAATAAAAAACATATTACAACTTTCTGTACAAGGGGGGAATTAAAATTGTTTAAATCGGGGTCTGGCCGCTCCCCTATAGGACAACACTAAAAAAATGTGTTCACTGAACACTTAAGGACTAATAAAAAACATATTACAACTTTCTGTACAAGGGGGGAATTAAAATTGTTTAAATCGGGGTCTGGCCGCTCGCCTATAGCATTCGATAGAAATATAAATTACATAGGATTATAATGTACAAATTCTGAAGAGAATAATTACCACTATCAAAAGGAAGTAGGTAAAAATGTAAGTAAGGCATGCATTAAACATTATAATTAGAATGGTCAAATAACCAGATAGGATTAAAATAATTCTATGAAACTGTATTATGTACAAAATACGGTCAAAAGGCCAGGTAGAGAACTAACTGTTGTTCTAAAGAAATTCCATCAAAAATTGTAGTATGTATGCGTTTATTCACTTTAATGATCTGACATATTATAATACGGCTGTATTAAGTTAAATAACTACCAATTGTAGATTAAACTTGTCTAACAGTCATATTTTGATTTGCTTATGCATTTTATTTTAAGTGTCTGGTGTTAATTCTAAATAACTAATTGTTGAAGTAAGAATCAATGTTTCAAGGGTCATTTCCCTAAAAATTATTCATGATTGCCAAAATTTCATTGTTGTGTTGTAATTGGTTTAGTAAGATCTGTGACGAATATGTTATTTTTGTAAAAGGTTTATAATTATTTCCCTACACGAATTGACAGAGAAATAAGAATATATATATATATAATCAGTGATCGTATATAACCTTGGGTTAAATATATGTGATGTGGTTTAAATGAATACAGGCTAAAATAAAGGTATAATTCATACCATAAATATAAAGTAATAAACGCCATCATCATAACAATATATATATATATATATATATATATATATATATATATATATATATATACACAGTGGTGGGCACCGTTAACCAAAAAGTTAACTTCGTTAACCGCTAATCCGTTAACCAAAAAGTTAACTTCGTTAACCGTTAATCCGTTAATTCGTTAAACATGTAACGGAAGTTACCGATAAACCGTTAACGTTAACTTTTATTATAAAAAAAATGAAAAACACAATATATATATAATTTAATTTTCCCTCTTCTTCTCGTTCTCCATTTTGTCCATAAGATGCATGTTGCCCTTCATGAAAATTAGCATATCAAAGTTTTCATCAGACATAAAGGGTTAAGGTGAAAACGCTCCCATTGTAAGACATCAATTGACTTAATTTATGTCATCAAAGTGACATGAGAATTGAAATCTTACCTGATCAGTTTTATGGTTCTTGAAATGTATCAAGGAGACTACTAATAAGGTACTCACAGACATATTATAAATATACATGACTTACGTGACAACGATTATTTTTAAATATTCACTAGCACAAACATGTTGCGCAAGAGACAGACTGCAAATGAAACGAATGTAGTTATTTGTTGTAATTGTTACATATATATTATTGAAAGTGCCTTAAAATGCTCGTGATATTTCTTGAAAGAAGTTGAAACATTCAACTCAAATGGCAAATCTTTCCGCCTGATTTTACAGTCGACCATGTTTTGCTCAAACCAATGCCATAAATAACTACCATATTTGGTAAGACACAAATTGTGGCGACGGAAACAAATATATCGCCTGATTTTGCACTGCGGAAATGGAAATTCGTTCATCACTATTAACAGTGGCGGATTAATTGCGCACCTGCTCAGCACTGAAAATAATAGAAACTTTTGAACGTTTATTTATGAATTTTTTGGGTTAACGGACTTGAGTTAACGGAAGTTAAATGTAACGGAAGTTAATTAGTCCGATAATGATTTTCAAAGTTAACTTAAAAGTTAAATCGTTAACGAAAAAGTTAACTTCGTTAATTAACGATTAACGGATTAACGGTTTGTGCCCAGCTTTGTGTATATATATATATATATATATATATATATATATATATTATATATATATTACAATTTGGAACTTGGGAAACAAAGAGTATACGAACAATCCAAGTTGATCTAATTTTGAAATGATTCTGTCGCTATATCAATTACCAGCAATTAATGGAAATGGACGTCTATTGAGCGTTCCAAAAAGGCTGACGGTGCATTCCTGCAATCTTGGTGCAACATCCTGTTTGTTTGGAGGACGTTGAAGGACTCTTTAAAATTTCAAGCTTTGTTACTGCTATTTTGCTTCGTTATTCAAACCTACAACTTCTGCAAATAATGTTTTACAGTTGCGTGCTTGAGTTTTTATTGTTTATGTATTCTGTGTATATATGGTTGATGTGTCGAGATGTAAAGTCTACTTGTGGCCTTTCCTAATTGACATTGTGCAGATGTGTATATATAGGACACGTACAAATTCGCTTGAATCATCTTTTACCGGAAGGTCTTCAGTAAATAATTATACTCTAATACTATTACACTGTTATATAACATATATATACTGTATATACACAGTAAACCCTCGTCCAACGCGTGTTTGTCCAGCGCAAATTTGCTTATGCACGGAAAAATAAATGCGAACAATTATTTGCCGAAAGCGGAAAATTTGATTATACACGGTCCGCCAAACACGCTATAATACAGTAGTACTGTACGCGTGCCAATGCGCGCTCTACTGTTTTCTCCTACACTCTCCAATACTCCCGCATCTCCCTCCCTCTCGCGTCACCCCTCGCATCACCCTTTGTTTCAGTCCCGCTACCGCGTTAAGTTCAGTGAAGTTGTGTTGGGTTGTTTTTGTCGTATTTTGCCGTTGTTTTGCTATTACCCTTGGACAGCAGTATGGGACCAAAACGAAAAGCATCTGCAAGTGATAGTGAAGAGAAGAAAAGTCGTAAGGTTATGACATTAGCCGAAAAAAATAAAGATTCTAGATAAGTTGCGTGGTGGTATGAGCATAACATCACTTAACAGTAAGTATCATGTGAATGAGTCTACCATACGCACCATCCGAAAGAGTGAAGAAAAGGTGCGTGCTATTTCCATTTAATATATTTTTATTTATCATATGTAAATATCATTATGTTTATGATTTTATTATGTTCTTATTTCATATACAATATAGGTTGGTAAATTCATATGTGTGTGAATAAAAAATCTACATATCTAAGTATTAATGGGAGACTTTACGCGGCCGTGTTCACGTATCCCCATTTATCCCATAAGGTATTTTGTCCACCGCGGATTTACCTAACGCGCCGTTCTCGAGGAACCTAACCCCCGCGTTGGAAGAGGGTTTACTATATATACACATACATATATATATATATATATATATATATATATATATATATATATATATATATATGGGATTGAACTCAGAATGTTCCCCTGAGGCTCTTTCATGATACACAGACCGTGCAGGGATATAGTAGGCTAGGTGTAGCTGTACCCCTAGATCCTGTCCCAAAGCTGGATCCTATCTGCTTTGCAGATAGCTGGTGAGGGAAGCTGTATTTTGGGGCCTCTTTGCGAGTAACCCGTTGCCCACGTTGGGCTTTTCATCATGAAAAAGAAAAACCTATAGTATTTGTCATTTATCATTACTTATTCGAACTATAGTGGATGTAATTTCCCAGAAGAGTTCCTTGTTCCATGCACGGTCTGTGTTTAACATATAAGTTTCTCAGGGGACCATTCTGAGTTTGTATATATATATATATATATATATATACACGATTGACAAAAGTAAATAGACACCACGATGATTGTCCTCGAGAACAAATGGCAACGTTCATCAATGGAATGCCAGAACGTGTATCAGCTTTACATAATGGAAAGGGGGAAGCAACACGATCCTAAATATAGCGATCCAATAAACCTGTTTTTGTTTATTGAGTTTTAGTATCAAATCAAAAACTATGAAAAAATTCGAAGGTCTATTTACTTTTGCCAACTCTCTCTCTCTCTCTCTCTCTCTCTCTCTCTCTCTCTCTCTCTCTCTTTAGAACGCTACTGAAGAAAATTAGAATCAGAGCAATTGAAAAACAGTGGAATAAATTGTTCCTTCGGTCTTCATACGAAAACGTTATTGATTGATTTCTTTGAAATAACTTTGGTAGAGTAAAATTCGTGGAAATTGTTCTTAATTATAATAATTTAATCTGTTTCGTTGAATGTCAAAAAAAAAAAAAAAGGTTAAATAAAAGAAGTCCTGATTTTAATTTATAAGTTGTTTTAAATGTCAAATTTCTTTAATAAGAAATTTCTTCATAATTTCTTTCTTCGGTGTAAAGGTTATACTAGAGAGAGAGAGAGAGAGAGAGAGAGGAGAGAGAGAGAGAGAGAGAGAGTTACAAGGAGGAGTTACAAGGAAAAGAAGTACCTCAAAAGGCCTTGCGGCCCATACCGAGGAGGTACCAATGGCAACGGGAGCCAGGGAAAATTTTGTAAAAGTTTATTTTTCTTTCAACTATCCTAGCAGTAGTAGAAAACTGGATAGTAAAGTAGAAGGCTCTCTCCCCACCCTCCGCTCCCTCCCTGCCAGAGGCAGGTACGGAAAAAGGTTGAAGAAAATACCTTAACCCTGGAAAAGTAGCCAAGGAAATTTTACAGGAAAGTGGAGAATATATAAATAGCTCTATATTTAGCTTGCTCACAGAGACACCGAGCAAGCGAACTCCTGCAGAGTTTTCTGAGGTTTTAATCTTAAACTATGAGTGTGTTCAGTACTTTGTCTAGCCTATTTTTAAACAGATTTACACTTTGACTGGAAACAACCTCTGAGGGAAGTTGGTTCCAGATATTAACTATTTTATAGGAAAAGAAATTTCCGCAGACTGAGGTCCTAAATGTCTTTACACACTCAAATAGTGTGCAAGATTTCGTCTAACCTTTTCTTGAACTGATCCACAGAGGAACTGTTCACAACTTCCGAAGGTAACCTGTTCCATGTGTCACAGATCTTATACGTAAAGTAATTCCCACACACACTAGTCCTAAACCGTTTCAAATCCAACTTCCAACCATTGTTGCGAGTTGGGTTATCATTTAAACTAAACATACTTCTAAAATCGACATCGTTGAACCCTCGTAAGAGCTTGAAAACCTCGATCAGTTGACCGCGCAGCCTCCGAGTTTCAAGCGAAAACAAGTTCAGGGCGCGTAACCGTCGATTGTAGCCCATATGCCTAACGGAAGGGATTAACTTTGTGGCCCTCGCCTGCACTCGCTCCAGCCTCTCAATATCTTTCCTGAGGGTGGGCGACCAGAACTGCACAGCATACTCCAGGTACGGCCGAACAAGGGAATTGTACAGTGAGAGCACAATCTCCTTGTTCCGAAACTGAAATTGCCTCCTGATATAACCCAATAGTTTCTGGGCTTTCTTTTCCACCTCTACACACTGTTTCGTAAACTTAAGGTCGCTGCTAATTAGCACACCCAAGTCCTTTTCTAAATCAGTCACCTCGATATTACTGCCCAACATCGAGTAGTCCGACTTGGGATTGGCGTAGCCAATGTGCATCACTTTGCATTTACCCAAGTTAAACGGCATTTGCCATTTTTCGGACCACTCTCCTATCCTACCTAGGTCCGCACGCAGTTCCTCGATCGCTTCGGGCGTCCCAACATTGGCCCCAAGCTTGGTGTCATCAGCGAATTTGGCGATCCGACTGACGATGCCACCGTCGATATCATTTATGTAAATGGTAAACAACAGCGGCCCCAAAACGGAACCCTGAGGAACCCCACTAGTGACCGAGGCCCAACCCGAACTAGCCCCTTTAATTACCACCCTCTGCCGCCTATTCCTCAGCCAGTTTTCAATCCACCTACCTATTTCCCCACCGATACCCAGCCCGCGCACTTTCGCCATTAGCCGGCGGTGAGGTACCTTATCAAAGGCTTTCTGAAAGTCGAGATAAAGTATATCAATCGCCCTACTCTTATCGTACTCACTCAACATGACGTGGAAAAACTCGAGCAAGTTGGTGAGACACGACCTATGCCGTCTAAACCCATGTTGGGAGTCCCCAAGCAGCTTGTAGGAATCCAAATGGTCAACGATTCCATCAGCTATTATCCTTTCTAATAATTTACCTACAACTGAAGTGAGACTAATAGGACGATAGTTCCCTGGACTTTCGTGATCCCCTTTCTTAAAGATAGGGGTCACGTTGGCCTCCCTCCAGTCACCAGGCACCTGGCCCATCACCAACGATTTGTGAAGACTGTAGCCAGCGTGGGGAGCCACCTGGTCGCGCACTTCTCGCAAAACACTGGGGAGAAACTGGTCTGGCCCAGGAGAGAGAGAGAGAGAGGGAGAGAGAGAGAGGGAGAGAGAGACCCATTAGATACAACTACCTCACTTTAGATGAGGTAACATTTTTGTTATTTGTTTTACAATTTATTGTGTAAAATCTGATATAATTTTACACTTTTAAACATTTCAGGGAAAATAGCCTCGATATATATATATATATATATATATATATATATATATATGTGTGTGTGTGTGTGTGTGTGTGTGTGATATCGCATTTCTAACGGAAATCTTGAATTTCATTCGTTTGATATCTGAAGTTTATCTGTGAAGTACTCGGCAAGTATCTGATTTTTGAAAGAAATTTACAATCCACAAATATTTTCCGATTTTTTTTAGTATTATTTCGAGTATTTTTTTTTATATTTCATCAGTGAAATATAATGAATTTAAATCCAAAAATAATGCGAAAAAATATACTGAGGGTTATCAGTACCTCCTTGAGGGGGAAAGTGTAACACGATAAGGGTCAAATCTCATGGAAAATGTTTAATATATAAATATTTCGCCAATTTAGGTTTTGAAATATCCCATCTCGTTTGTTAGTGTACATCAGGAATTTTAAAACAGTTGCAAATTATTGTACAAATACACAATAATTGCGGTATTAAATTAAGTTAGTACACTAATTGGGTCTTTTCGGTCTGGTGGACTGCTACAAATTTTTACGAAACTTAGCAAATCAATTTACAAATTTTATCCTAAGGAAATGTAAGTTAGGTTATGTTAGGTTTGGTTAGGTTAGGTTTAGTTAAGTTACGTTAGGAATTAGACATTTCCTTAAGATAAAATTTGTAAATAATTGATTTGCTAAGTTTTGTAAAAATCTGTGGCAGTCCTCGGTACTTGTAGGTTATCTCATCCCCCCCACCAATTTTGACAGAATATTTGGTGCTACTATAGCGTGATTCCTGCCTCGATTCGGCGGTCTACCTTTTAATTATAACTTCTTACCTTGTTTACTAATTGCTTGTTTACATTCCAATGTCCATCGCCCTTGACGATTGGTTAGGTTTAGTCATGATATTTTCGTTAGTTTTAACGAAAATATCGTGACTAAACTTAACCAATCGTAGGTAGACCACATACTATAGTAGCACCGAAACTATTTTTTAAATAAATAAAATTCAATAATAAATAGCATTTTATATTTATTATATTTTCATTTATACCTTGGATAGGAATCACACTCTACAGTACTGTAGTTTCGAACCAAAACGGGTAGGAATCACCCTATAGTATCGAAGTCACCGATAGAAATCACGCTATAGTAGCACCGAATATTTTTGTTAAAACTAACGAAAATATCACGACTTAACCTAACCGATTATCAAGAGCGTACAGTTGATCTATTAGTAAATAGTAAACACTATTCCAGAAACAAACAATGTTACAATTAATAATAGATCAACTGTACGCCCTTGATAATTGGTTAGGTTAAGTCGTGATATTTTCGTTAGTTTTAACAAAAATATCCGGTGCTACTATAGCGTGATTTCTATCGGTGACTTCGATACTATAGGGTGATTCCTACCCGTTTTGGTTCGAAACTACAGTACTGTAGAGTGTGATTCCTATCCAAGGTATAAATGAAAATATAATAAATATATTTATACGTACGTATATCACGTTTGTATTTTACATTTTTTAACCCTTAACCCTAAAAGGACGAAGCTACATATTGATAACGTTTCAAATACACGCATTCATAATTTAACCCTACAAACAATTCCGGCGTTAAAGGGTTAACCGGTGAGGTCTTTATTGGGTCACTAAACGGTGTGATGTGGTCTGTGGGACCACGCATATTTAATACCCTTAACTGGTGAAGTGTGGTGTAGGAGACTACGTGACGATATTTCACGTGATCTCCTAGACCACACCTCACCGGTTAAGGGATTTTACGGGTGAGGTGTGGTGTAGGAGACTACGTGACAATATTTCACGTGGTCTCCTACACAACACCTCACCGGTTAAGGGTGAAATATATTTGAGTAACTATGATATTTTCTTTAGTAAACCACGTGAGAATCGGCTATGAAAGAAAATAATCCTTGGCAACCACGGTATGATATTGATATAAATAACGCATAATTAACAATTCAATCATAGGACGTACTTTGAAATTTCTCGCCTTTGAAATGTCCTTCAAGATTTAAGACTATCCTTCGATAGTACTTTAAAACTTACGTTATAATGAAAGAAAAACTATAGGTAGAATGACAATCCCTTATTGCTATGCAGACAATCAAAGGACATTTATTTTAAAGTGCACTTACAGTATTCAGGATCTCAAACTAGTCAACTGACGACGAACCAAACTATTTGAACATGAGGTGACATCTACCGGAAGAAATTCTAATTAAATTCCCTTTCAGTTAACCTTTATTTAAAGTGTTTACCTCTTATGTGTTAACTTACAACGTCATCTTAGTAGATATTTAAGACTTTACGCTAAATATAATATAATATGACAGACTTTCGGTCTTACTTGGGTGGAATTCGAACATCTTTCTTTGAAGCTGACATTTTTGCTGGCCATGACATTGGCCCCCAGCGTTTGTGATTTAGTGAGCAACACCGATAAGTGAAATAAAGACACAGATTTAAGAATCGACTCCCGATGGAGCTGGTGCATAATAACCCAGCAGTCAGCACAATGCACAATGGGCCGCGTTCGTCTGGTTTAATCGCTGTACCTCTATTTGACATTCCTGACTCATAATTACAACTTTATCCATGTCTCCGTTGGCGACTCAACGGAGGGAGAACAAAATTTTGTATACTTTTACGCATTTTTTTGTGTCTTATTCAGGGGTTTTATTGGAGAAATATTGACGAAATATTGGAGAAATATTAAATAGAATAAATTGAAACTAAAATGTAATCCTAACTAATAAGAAATAAAATCCTGAAGCAGTAAGATACCAAGACCCTTCGATCGAACATACGTAAACTGTGAACTAAGATAACTCGTAAAATGTTTTACCTAGCTGACGAGGAACCCATGAAAATGGAATTACAAAATAAGGATTTTCCCAACGGAATATTGAACTCAAGTATAAAAGGAGGTCAAAACAGAAGCGTGAACTCATTTTCATAATTGCTTTTACGAATTAAGTGGTTGAACTAAAAATACAAGACACCATTAAATCTATTGAGGTCATTATTCCAATAAAGTGTTGCCTTCAGTCCCAAATGAATGTATTTATTTTTCACATGAAAAGATTACTTTATCAGTATTTGCCGCAGTACTTCGGTAAGAGGCTATAATAATAATAATGAACCACAAGGAGGATGAAATGTACTTAGAATGTAATGGATGATAAAACTATCACATTACATATATATATATATATATATATATATATATATATATATATATATATATACTGTGTATATATATTCACCACATAGACAGAGAACTGTAACGAGCAGTTATTGGAATATCATATTCATAAATATTAAAGTAAAATGTTCCACATAAAATCATCACAAAAAAAGGGTTGTATCACGAAGAGGTATAGTCAACCTTAATAATGCGGTCATGTATTAAAAATGAAAGAATCATTCTATCGGAATAGAAAAAATATATATATATTTGACGATTGCATTCGTCAAATATTTAAGAGATAAATATTTAAAAATGATCTTGAAATTGGGGTGTTACACTCTCACGAACAAAACTCACTCGCACTGAACCCGAGTATTGTGCGAATTCATGTTTCATGAAATCATAAAGTTAAGTTATACAAAATACAGTTAAAAATTAAAGTTTTAAATTTTAAATAAATCAAAGTCCATTTCTCTCTCTCTCTCTCTCTCTCTCTCTCTCTCTCTCTCTCTCTCTCTCTCTCTCTTTTATACAACCCGTTTTGGTTGGGTTGTTGTATTGTATCGTTCTTAGAAAGTTTTTTGGGGAGATTTTTTTTTTGTTTTAAAATATATGAATTTCAGGAATTCTTCTTTTCGATTTGGTTGAGTCCCCTTTTATTAAATATTTCTAATCTGTTTAACTCAATTCTTCCAGTCTTCCGGTTCAGTTTCTCCTCAGCATTGTTTTATATTCAAGTCTGTATTTATAAGAACAAGATCTCGGGAGATTTGAGTTATGTATCTTCTTTTTGTATGTAGACCCAGGGGATGATGATGTTGTTGTTTGTTCGTTTATAAGGCATTTCGAAAGAAACAGTAATTTCGTACAAACTACGTATTCAAATTCGAGCACTCCCCATCCACACACACACACACACACACACACATTCCAAAGAAAAATCAGGTAACTAAAGGTTATGAAAAATGTATTTGCATACCAATAAAATTAGAAAAAACTTTCTCATAACACTTTATACTATAAGTTGTATATATAAGTTATATATATAAATTATATTATAAGTATATATATTTATAACTTTAAGATACATACCAGTAGTATGGTCCATTTATGTAGAGGTAGGTATGGAGAAATTAAATCTCAGAGGAATGTGTGTGTGTGTTACCTGTATAGAAGTAGCTAACCATCAGGGGGGGGGGGATAGAAAAATAATAATATTCACTGTTGACCGACTGCGATAAGTCGGAAAAGGGGAAAATGATAATAATTTGTGATCTGCCAGAGAGAGCGAGAGAGAGAGAGAGTTACAAGGAGTTACAAGGAAAAGAAGTACCTCAAAGGGCCTTGCGGCCCATACCGAGGAGGTACCAATGGCAACGGGTGCCACGGAAAATTTTCTATACACTCAAATAGTGTGCAAGATTTGGTCTAACCTTTTCTTGAACTGATCCACAGAGGAACTGTTCACAACTTCTGAAGGTAACCTGTTCCACGTGTCACAGATCGTATACGTAAAGTAATTCCCACACACACTAGTCCTAAACCGTTTCAAATCCAACTTCCAACCATTGTTGCGAGTTGGGTTATCATTTAAACTAAACATGCTTCTAAAATCGGCATCGTTGAACCCGCGTAAGAGCTTGAAAACTTCGATCAGTTGACCGCGCAGCCTCCGAGTTTCCAGCGAAAACAAGTTCAGGGCGCGTAACCGTCGTTTGTAGCCCATATGCCTAACGGAAGGGATTAACTTTGTGGCCCTCGCCTGGACTCGCTCCAGCCTCTCAATATCTTTCCTGAGGGTGGGCGACCAGAACTGCACTGCATACTCCAGGTGCGGCCGAACCAAGGAATTGTATAGAGAGAGCACAATCTCCTTGTTCCGAAACTGAAATTGCCTCCTGATATAACCCAACAGCTTCTGGGCTTTCTTTTCCACCTCTACGCACTGTTTGGTAAACTTAAGGTCGCTGCTAATTAGCACACCCAAGTCCTTTTCCAAATCAGTGGCCTCGATATTACTCCCCAACATCGAGTAGTCCGACTTGGGATTGGCATAGCCAATGTGCATCACTTTGCATTTACCCAAGTTAAACGGCATTTGCCATTTTTCAGACTACTCTCCTATCCTACCTAGGTCTGCACGCAGTTGCTTGATCGCTTCGGGCGTCCCAACATTGGCCCCAAGCTTCGTGTCATCAGCGAATTTGGCGATCCGACTGACGATGCCACCGTCTATATCATTTATGTAAATGATAAACAACAGTGGTCCCAAAACGGAACCTGAGGAACCCCACTAGTGACCGAGGCCCAACCCCAACTGGCCCCTTTAATTACAACCCTCTGCCGCCTATTCTTCAGCCAGTTTTCAATCCACCTACCTACTTCTCCATCGATCCCCAGCGCGCGCACTTTCGCCATTAGCCGACGGTGAGGTACCTTATCAAAGGCTTTCTGAAAGTCTAGATAAAGTATATCAATCGCCCTACTCTTATCGTACTCACTCAACATGACGTGGAAAAACTCGAGCAAGTTGGTGAGACACGACCTATGTCGTCTAAACCCATGTTGGGAGTCCCCAAGTTACTTGTACGAATCCAAATGGTCAACGATCCTATCGGCTATTATCCCCTCTAATAAATATAATTTACCTACAACTGAAGTGAGACTAATGGGACGATAGTTCCCTGGACTTTCATGATCCCCTTTCTTAAAGATAGGGGTCACGTTGGCTTCCCTCCAGTCACCAGGCACCTGGCCCATCTCCAACGATTTGTTGAAGACTGTAGCCAGGTGGGGAGCCACCTGGTCGCGCACCTCCCGCAACACTGGGGAGAAACTGGTCTGGCCCATGAGCCTTAAACGCGCTCAATTTGTCTATTCTATCGGCAAACGACTGTCGCGGTACATCTAACACTATCCAGGCCAGCACCTTCGTGCCTCACGCCTGGCTCGGGGATGACGCGGGTATCCTCCCTGGTGAACACTCCCGCAAAGTACTCATTAAGCACATTAGCGATGTCCGCGTCGGAGGTCCGCAGAACGCCGCTTCCATCCTTTAACGGACATATCATGCTTCTAATGGGCTTTCTACTATTAACATAACTGAAGAACTCCTTAGGGTTCCCCTTGCAGAGGCTTGCCACCCGTAGTTCTTCGTTACGTCTCGCTAGCCTAACCTTCGCCTTCACTTCCCTACACAGTCGGACATACGCTTCAGTGTTCTCGTGGGAACGATTGGCCTTCGCCCTCCTATACGCTACTTTCCTATTTCGGATAGCCGAAGCGATGTCACGATTGAACCACTTAGGCTGCGTTGAAGCAGGGGTGACCGGTTTTGAGGGTATGGCAGCAGACTGCAGCACCATAAACTCGTCCCGAAATGCACTCCACACTCCCTCAACATCGCCGCCAACCTCTAACCCCATCTCTCCTACGCTATCCCTGAGGCTAACAAAGTTCACCCGCCGGAGATCGAGCTTACTGCATCTCGAGTTACTACGCTTCACCCGAGGGGCGCACACACGGAACCTAATAAGACCGTGATCACTCCCGCCCAATGATTCGTCAACGGTGAGGCCAGTGACGAGGTTGTCTTCGGTCGTGAATACTAAGTCTAGAACGCTTTCGCCTCGTGTAGGCTCGTTGACCCACTGAGTGAGGAAGTTCTCATCAGCAAAGTCAACTAGCCTCCTCCCTTCAGCATCGGCAGTCCTGTTTTCCCGCTTTATGCCGCGACAGTTGAAGTCTCCTAAAACTACACACACCCTATCCCCTAGCAGGCTACTGAGTTCGGTGTACAGGGCTGTATCCTCCTCGAGGAGGAGATGCGGAGGTCTGTACACCAAGATTAACCTATAGTTCGTCCCTCCCACGTTCAGATCGACGCCAAGCAGCTCCCGTTCCGACCGGAACTGGCAGTCAACCGGACTCAACGTGTCTCTGACGTATATTAGTACCCCACCCCCCCCCCACGGGTGCGGTCTTTGCGAAACATTCTATACCCGGGAATTTCGAACTCCCCAACGTAGTCCCTACGATCAGTATGAATCCAGGACTCGGTGATAGCAACGATATCCTGGTATTCTGATGCTAAGAGCGCCCGTAGCTGGCAAAACTTGTTCCTGATCGACCTAGCATTAAAAAGCATTGCACGGAGGGAGCCTCCCCTATTCTGACCGCCCCCTAGCACGACCCGTTATCCGAACAGCCGGGGCTGTCGGGAGTTAAAGAGCCCCTCACTACCGAGGGGATAATCTCCGCAGGAGCCTGAGCCCCCTCCAACGTGGAAGGAGAGTCACTACCTGCTGTTGGAGGGGGACTAACTACTGGGGGAGGGTGACTACCTGCTGGGGGAGGGTGACTACCTGCTGAGAGAGAGAGAGAGAGAGAGAGTTTTACCAGTATTTGATCCAGTTAACCTTGAAATGATTAAAATTATTCATTCAAATTTGATAAGAAAATATCAGATATCGTAGGAATAACAGTGCAGTATTTCTTCATGTTCTTAATAATAACCACAAAATTCGAAGAACTATGCAACGCCTGTAAAGAACAATATTAATTTAATACAGAGAAATATCTTAGAAACTATATATATATACTGTGTGTAATCTATTCTAAATATTGAGTAGAAATTAGAAATTAGATAACATTATCAGAAGAGATAAAAGCCATATTCGAAGGAATGTAAGCACGTGGCAGGTTATATGCATGTATTTGTCCAGCTCGGATTTCAGAGATAAAACGATGAATGATTAGCAAAATGGCAACTTTTCAGATATATTTTTTATGTAAAGACTGATTATAATTATTGAGGGTTAAACTCCGCCCCAAAACGCATGAAGTAGGGGAGTGGAGAAATCACTAGGATATATATATATATATATATATATATATATATATATATATATATATATACTCTCAGTTGTTCGTATCTGGTTCTGATCTTGCTCAATTATACTGTTTGCCTAAAATCCATAAAGTTGGAACACCTCTCCGTCCTATTTTAGCTTCGTATAACTTACCTACCTTTCAATTGGCAAAATTTGTTGTTGGTCTCCTGTCACCTTTTGCGAAAAATGCTTATACTATAAATAACTCTTATGAATTTCAAAAAGATCTTCTTAGTGAGAATTTCGATTCAAAAAAGTTTTTTGTCAGTTTTGATGTAAAGTCGCTTTTCACGAATGTACCTGTATCAGAAACTATTGCCATTATTTTAGATATGGTTTTTAGCTCTGATGATAGTTTTCATGGTTTTTCATGGTCTTATTTTAAGGAACTTTTAGAATTGGTTTTTAAGCAATGTTATTTTACTTTCAATAATAAGGTTTACCAACAAATTGATGGTGTTGGGATGGGATCACCCGTCGGACCTTTATCAGCTGATTTTTTATGACTCATTTAGAAAGTGTAATTTTTAGACAATCTCCCACCCATTGTAAACCAATTTTCTATCGACGCTTCGTTGATGACTCGATAGCTGTTTTTGATAATGCTGTACAAGCGCAACAATTTTTTAACTTCTTAAATTCTCTGCACCCCAATATAAACTTATACAATGGAAACTGAGAAAAATGGCTCCCTTCCCTTTTTAGATCTTTTAATTTCGAAAAAAGGTGATTCTATTATACATCAGTTTACAGGAAACCCACTTTACTGGTTTGGGCATGAATTTCTTTAGTTTTACTGATTTTAACTATAAGATGTCGTGTATTAAAACTCTATTGTTCAGAGGATATAATTTGACCTCTAGTTTACCTTACTTAACGATGAATTTAATAATTTAAGATCATATTTTACCAATAATAGTTTTCCTGCTCAATATGTAGATAAACTAATAAGATCTTTCTTAAATAATGTTTATAGCCCTCAAATTCCCTGTATTTCAGTGCCTAAAGATATAAAATATTTCCTGGTACCTGAAATGGGTCCCATGAATAAAGAATTTAAACTTAAATTTACAAAGTTGTTAAGAATTTTTTTTATCATTTATTAACAAAATGTCTTTAGGTAGCTTTTTCTCAGCGAAGGATCGAACTCCTGATTCGTTGCGTAGCGGTGTTGTATATTTATTTACCTGCCCAAGGTGTCTCTTGGTACTTATATTGGCAGCACCGTGCGCTCCCTCAGGGCTAGATTTTATTCGCATATGGGAATAAGTTGCCGAACAGGTAAAATTTTAAATAAAAAAAGAAGCCTCTAGTATTCGGGAACATAGTATAAAATGTAAAACTGATGTCACTTTAGATAATTTTAAAATTCTCGGTTGTAATTCTTGTCCTAACTCACTTAGAATTTTGGAATCTCTTTATATTAAAACATTGACCCCTTCTCTAAACGTGGATTCCTCAGCTGTCCCTCTAAATTTTTATAATCCCTCCTCCCCAACTCCCCTCCCCCCCCTCCCCCTCCCCAATTTTTTATAATCCCCCCTCCCCAACTTATAACTCTCCAACCGCCCAACCCATAGCTTGTTTCCTGTTTTGTTTTGTTTTAAATTACTCGTGCCTCGGAACCAGCATTGAAAGGTTCGTAGTGTTAATTATTCCATTGTATTAGTGTTAATTATTCCAGTGTACTAATTTCAAATTTACTATATGTAATTTAAAAATAGCTTTTTAAATTTCTTGTAATTTTATATGTAAATTTTTATAACTTTGAATTTAACCCTCTTCTTTTAGTCTTTTTATAATTTGCTTTTAATGAATAGGTTTTATAGAAATTATTTTGTCTTGTTCACATTTATTTATTGATTCTAATTTCATATTGTTATTATCTAGCCTGATGATGAGCGTATTGCTCGAAACGTTGCGCATTAAAGAAGACTTTTCATGGCATTTACATTCCTCCTTGTCATTGGATTTCTCCTAAATATTATATATATATATATATATATATATATATTGTATAAATGGAAATGCTCTTAATGTTTTGTATATCAAGAAGTATGTCTGTATATCTGCTGCTCTCAAGAGATTATATAATGATGAATCCATCATAATCTCAAAACCTGAAAGGGGAAATGTGTAGTAATTTTACATATAAATAAGATTGATTATGTCAATAAAATTTTAAGTATTTGGAATAATATCACAAAGTTATTAAAGTTGAATGATAACTGTTTTAAATTGTCTTTGCTCTTGGAGGACAAGGTTATTCGCGTTTTGCGTAGACTCTTCAACAATACTGTTATTAACAAGGACACATATAATAACCTATACACTTCGGGTTCGACTCCTGGTATTATGTATGGTTTACCCAAAGTACATAAACCTAATGTCCCTATCCACTCTATCTTAGCCGCCTTTACTAGTCACTGCTTTTCCCTGGCTAAGTTTTTTTGTCCCCGTTTGTTTTCTAAATTGACAACTAACAATTTTACTATTTTAAATTCTTTCAACTTTGTTCAAGACAGGAAACCACTGATATCTGTTTGAAGACTTTATTTCCTAATAGCGACTCCAAAGTAGACCTATTCAACAAAAACATTTTGCTTCATTACTCAGTTTGGCTGTAAAAGACACTGTCTTCATGTTTGATAATAGAATCTATAAACAAATAGATGGCGTAGCCATGTGCTCTACTTTGGGCCCCACTTTTGCAAACACCTTCCTTTGCTTTCATGAAGCTCGCTGGCTTCACGACTGCCCCATTTCTTTCAAACTTGTTTTCTACCAGCATTAATTTTACGGATCACCTGAAGATCAGGGCCCCCAGCCTTCTTTAGTTAGCTTTATAAGGCTAACTAACGACAATATCACGACCTAACCTAACCAATCGTCAATTGCGTACAGTTGACCTAACGATTGGTTAGGTTAGGTCGTGATATTTCGTTAGTTAGCCTTATAAGGCTAACTAGAGAAGGCTGGGGGCTCTGATCTTCAGGTGATCCAAATTTACTAAAGAAGTAGAGCAGAATTACCAGTTAGCTTTCTTGGACGTCAATATTTATAGGACCAAAAATAAATTTTAAAGATTCCCTATGTCGTAAGAAAACTCACCGGTCTACAGTAGGTACGCATTTTTTAAATGATGTTCCTTTTTGCTTTAAAGTAAACTCCATTAAAACCTTATTGACCGTGCTTTCAAGGTTTGCTCTGATTATTTTTCTTTTCCTTCTGAGATGCTTTTTTAAATGATTATTTATTTTAATTCTAACTCCTACCAGAGCACCTGATTATGAAGCATATTCGAAACTATTTAAATCGTCATTTTAAACCCCCACTGTTCAAAAAGACAAAAGATATAGTATATCGATGCCCTTTTATGGCTATATCACTCGAAGGATCGAAAAAGACCTAAAACTCTTATTCGCACAGTTTTATCCACAAATTTATTTTAAATTTATATTTATCAACAATTTTAGCATTAGTTCCTTTTTTAACCTTAAGGAAAGGTTGCCCGATGGTCTCGTCTCCAACCTAGTTTACCATTTTAATTGTGGTCGTAACGCCACATATGTTGGCAGCTCCGTCTGCCAACTTAAGTTACGGGTCGATGAGCATCGTGGCATTAGTAGTCGCCCTTCTTTACCACTAAGTAGACCAGCCAAATCCTCAATCCGTGAACATTGCGAAAGTAACAACCATCCATTAATAGCAATTTCTCAGTTTTAACCATTTTGTAAAATGAAACGGACCTAGGAAGTATGGAGTCCTTTTATATATATATATATATACACAAAAGCCAAAATTAAATTACTATAGTCCCGCGTAACAAATTAAACGTAGTAAGTTAATATTTAATATATATGTTTTATAATGCTTTAGTTTTATGTTTTTTTAACTTTGTCTAAATATTAAACATAATTTGAATATGATATTATGGTTGTTGTTGTAATTTTACTGTTGTTGGTGTACTTGTGAAAGTACTTTTTAAATTAACTTAATTACGTACCTGTCTGACTAATCTTTCACCAGTTTTATGTTGTGTTTTTACTTTATTTTATTGTTTTACCCACTGGTGATGGGAGTTTGACTTCCGAAACGTCTGATATTAAATCTTCATAATGTTGACGCGGGCGTTTTTATTCTTAAATGCCAGTTCCCTAAGAACACTCCTTTATCTACAATATTCTCTCGCTCTCTCTCTTATATATATATATATATATATATATATATATATATATGTTAAACACAGACCGTGCATGGAACAAGGCACTTTTCTGGGAAAATTAAATCCACTATAGTCCGAATAAGTAATGGTAAATGACAAATACCATAGTTTTTCTTTTCATGATGCCCGACGTGGGCAACGGGTCTCTCGCAAAGAGGTCCCATAAATATAGCTTCCCTCACCAGCTATCTGCAAAGCAGACAGGATCCAGCTTTGGGACATGGATCTAGGGTTTAAAGCAAGCCTAGTCCCACTACATTCAGAACCTCTATATAAGTAAAAGACTCGTTGCATTCACGTCGGATTGAATAAATCAAAGAAAAAGGGGTAACTATTGTATTTTTAGCCAAAAAAACAAAACTTAAATCTCAACCGGGACATTGAGCGTCCACTTTTCAAGGCACGTAACACGTCCGTTTAATATACACAAACTCAGAATGGTCCCCTGAGAAACTTATATGTTAAACACAGACCGTGCATGGAACAAGGAACTCTTCTGGGAAAATTAAATCCACTATAGTCCGAATAAGTAATGGTAAATGACAAATACCATAGTTTTTCTTTTTCATGATGCTAGCCCGACGTGGGCAACGGGTCTCTCGCAAAGAGGTCCCATAAATATAGCTTCCCTCACCAGCTATCTGCAAAGCAGACAGGATCCAGCTTTGGGACATGGATCTAGGGTTTAAAGCAAGCCTAGTCCCACTACATTCAGAACCTCTATATAAGTAAAAGACTCGTTGCATTCACGTCGGATTGAATAAATCAAAGAAAAAGGGGTAACTATTGTATTTTTAGCCAAAAAAACAAAAACTTAAATCTCAACCGGGACATTGAGCGTCCACTTTTCAAGGCACGTAACACGTCCGTTTAATATACACAAACTCAGAATGGTCCCCTGAGAAACTTATATGTTAAACACAGACCGTGCATGGAACAAGGAACTCTTCTGGGAAAATTAAATCCACTATAGTCCGAATAAGTAATGGTAAATGACAAATACCATAGTTTTTCTTTTTCATGATGCTAGCCCGACGTGGGCAACGGGTCTCTCGCAAAGAGGTCCCATAAATATAGCTTCCCTCACCAGCTATCTGCAAAGCAGATATTTATGGGACCTCTTTGCGAGAGACCCGTTGCCACGTCGGGCTAGAATCATGAAAAAGAAAAACTATGGTATTTGTCATTTACCATTACTTATTCGGACTATAGTGGATTTAATTTTCCCAGAAGAGTTCCTTGTTTATGGGTTGGACAGGATAAAGGAAACACTCGCTTTTACGTGCTGTATTTTCTGCCATCATTAATGGTGTTATACTTTACTAAATCGATATGTGAATGCATACTATAGTAATATAGTCTACTATGTTCATATCCTCCTATTGACTTTCCCTGCTCTTGTAGAATAAATTAATAAAATCGGCATTTGGTAAAGATGTCACTGACTGTAATATGGGACTGTTAGTGGGAGCCCGTCTGGCTGGTCTCTCAATGACAAAATGCGCTGAAATTGCCCATGTACCTCGAGAATAGTCCTAGTGATTATGAATACATGGAAGGAAATGAAAATTAAAGAGTAGGAAATAGTAGTAGTAAAGCAACTCCGACAGAATAGAAGAGAACCATCTTTTACGAGCTGTAAAGAGCGAACCAAAGACCGCTGCGTCAAAACTTTGTTCAGAACTTAACAATATAGTCTGCAACGACCAGTAGCAATGAAAATGATGATGTTAGGGAAACTGTAGTGAAGTCCCTCGTATGAATGAAGTTGGGGTAGGACGGAATAATAGGAACACAATTGCGCTTATGAGGTGTAATTTTTAATTTCCTTCAATGTTATTCATAACCATGGGGGACTATTCCTGGGGAGATACATGAGGCAAACTCGGCGACTTTTATTATTGAAACACCAACCAAAGGGGCTCCTACTATCATTCACCTTTCACAGAATAGTAAAAACCAATATCAGCATATTAAAATAGAAAATGATCTCGGTATTATTTAAATTCATACATCAAATTCGTAAAATATATAACCCCATTAATGATATCATTAATGATATCATTAATGATATCAGAAAATAAAAGCAGCGAAACTGAGTACGTTTTCATCATTCTGTCCAACCTCTGTAGTCTGTATCTGCTTTAATGAAAAAAGTCTTCGAGAAGTATTATAACTTCGGACAGAAATTTTTTTTTTGTTATTTATTCACTTTAAAGCGGTTTTACATTGAAATTCATTATCTCTCTCTCTCTCTCTCTCTCTCTCTCTAATATATATATATATATGGGATGAATATCAGAATTAAACACGTGAAATGAATGAATGATGCAAACCTACAAGGAAAAAGAACGAGGTGAACTTCTGAATACACGAAAGGCCTTGGAATCATTTTTCTTTTTCCATGTGGGTTTGCATTTTACAGTGCCCGCGAAAAGTATCCGATCACCCTTAAAATTTGTATTTTTTACATAAAAAACAATGTTTAAATGTATACTAACCTTATATTAGTATTTTGTCATCTGTCCTTTGGTTTGGATGACTTGTTCTAGACGTTTTGGCATGGATTTAATCAAGTTTTGACAAACTTCCACTGATATTTCCTTGCACCATACCTTTTTGATGGCCTCTTGTAATTTTTCGACTGAGCCAGTGTCGTGGCATTCAACCTTATTTTTTATTATTAGCCACAGATTTTCTATCGGATTGAGATCTGGACTATTACCAGGCCAATCCAAAATATCAAATTTATTGTCAGTAATCCATTTTGTCACTATTTTGGCCCTGTGACATGGTGCACCATCATGCATGTATGTTTTGTCCTTTGGATTGCCATTGCCATTCGAAGTTTATCCTGTAGCATTGCTAAATACCGTGCACCATTCATAGTTGGTTCTTCGGAAGAAAATATAAGTTTCCACGCCCATAGTAACCGAAAAACCCAAACCATCACACTTGGAGGGTGTTTCATTGTCTTTAGGGTGTATTTAGGGTCCATCCTATTTTAGCCAATAGGCCGGTGAACCTTTTTTGGACAACTTCTGAATGTCAAAAATGTCGACTCATCGCTAAATAAAACCTTCTTCCAGTCATCAACAGTCCAATGAATGTATTTTTTACAAAATGCGACACGTTTTTTACGCATTTTTTCATTAATGAACGGTTTCTTAGCAGCATGGCGAGATGGTAATCCGAGTTCTTTTTGGAGCCGCTCCTGGATAGTTCGTTCAGAAACACCAGATAACAAATTATTCATATTAAATTTTATTTCTTTCGCAGTTATTGTTGGGTTTTTCAATACTAAACGTTTCATAAGTTTGTCTGTTCGCGAATTTGTTTTTCTCGGTCTGCCAGATCGTTTTTAGGGACTGGCGTGGTTAGGCCACCATTGTTCTCAGCCCGTGAAACCCATAAATTAACGGTACTTTGGGATATTTTAATTCCTTAGCTATCTGTCTCTGTGATTTCCCACATGCATGCAAAGCAACAATAGCACCTCGACAATCACTCTTAAGTTGTTTTTAGCACACATTATATATAAATTTTATTTACACCACTTTCTGTAAAAAAAAAAAAAAATCAAGAAATTTACACAAACAGTGAAATCTGACAAATTTGAGACACAGCCACCCGCAACGAAGGCTACCAGAACACTAATTTGAGAATGCGTTGGATAGCTCTCATATCAGCGAGCAACCTCAAAGTTACCAGATGTCGCTAGAACAAATAGAAAGTGAATTACGTGTCTCTGAATATCAAGGGAAAATATTGTATTTTCTTGAGTGATCGGATACTTTTCGCGGGCACTGTATATATATATATATGAAGCAAATCGAGGTTGCCCAGGGGTATGTTAAAAGAGTAGCAATTTTCAACAAACGATTAACATTTGTTTATAGCTCCTTTGGCCAAATCGTTTCATTTCCAACAACTTTAGTTCATAACTAAAACTATACGGTATATATATATATATATATATATATATATATATGTGTGTGTGTGTGTGTGTGTGTGTGTGTGTGTTCGTACATCCTTGTTTTGAAATAAATGAATCTGACTTTTGAGGAAGAATGTACAAAATAAAACGTTGTTATTGGAAGTTATGACTCCAATTAAACGAAATTATTATTAATTAAATTCCGAATACGATTATTAACCATGTAAAAGAAAAAAAAATTATAATTAAGAGTCGAGATAATAGTTAATTGCCGAGAGAATTCCATTTTATATCAGAAAGAAATGATATATATATGTGCATTTATAATTCCGCTCTCTCTCTCTCTCTCTTCTCTCTCTCTCTCTCTCTCTCTCTCTCTCTCTCTCTAATAAGCCTTTGCTCATTAATTTCATATTCAATGCGATGAAGGGGGAGATTTTCCTTGAAGGAATATTGGAATTGACAGTAACCTTCTTGCGAAGTATGTTCATATTCGAATTATGAAAGCATGTGGTCTCATCAAATTTTACTTTCTGTGTGTTATATATATATCTATATATTATATATATATATATTATATCCAAAAAGTAAACTAAGTGGAATTATATATACTGATTTCTTCATCTCGGGTTAAGGTTAATTTACCTGTTTCAGTTTTAATAAATGGAGGTAAATTAAACGCTAGATAATTTTTTTTGTTTTCAAGAGTTGTGATGGTGGAGAAACAGTAATAGGATATCGAAAATGTACGCGAGTTCGAACCCCTTTTCGTGCCTGGATGTACTCTATGTCCAGCGAGTAAGAAACTATTATAGTTGTGCTAAAGTTGAAAAGTAAATAATTCAGGCAGAAGAACATCACAGGTAAGAGAGATTCATTGTCCGAGAATCGTGTAGCAATGAAGAAATATGCCTACAATCCTATTATACAGTATGTCTGGAGGACAGTTAGTTGGTTCGTAGCTTGAACATAAGAGTAACAGGACAGTACAACGGAAAACAAACACTCAAATCACTCCAAAAGAAGTTTTCAAGAATTTCTTCTATCTAAAGACGTATTATCATTAAAAAAGTTATTGTATCATCTGACAAGAAGTATTGATACCCAAAGAAGGAAAAACTTCTTATAGAATGCACCCTCAAAAAGAAGATATAAGTTCTAATTTAGAAGGTTTTAGTTTGAGTGAAGGAGTAATCTCGCTAAACATGTTTAATTATGTCGGTAGATTTACTTGTCCTCAGTAATAGCATTTTTGCCGGCTGACACTATGTTTTAAGCGTGTCCTAAGTTATGATCGTGTCTTCTCTTCATTTCAACTCGCCTTAACTGATTTCTTTCTTTCTCTTGTCATGTCCATTGTCCACTCATCTCACAGTAAGACTACTTTTTGTATATCACATTTTTTTGGGTTTATCTTTTGAGTGTGGAGATTCGTATAATATGAATATTTTAAACCGTTTGATTCCATATATTACGCGTCAAAATAAGTTTAAAAGGAAAGATTCCTCTCAGAATTAGGTACCAAATTGGGAACCGCACAGACACTAACCGGAACGTATTGTTTCTCTTTTTGACCTTATACAGACCTACCAAACCGGTGTGTATATTAGAAGGGAACCCGTAAGGTGAATGTTACTAATCTTCTATAATTTAGAACGTTTAAAATTGCGTACTTCGATGCAAAGACTTTAACAACCCCTTTGTTTACAATGTACGTTCACAATAGTAACAATATAAACAACACAAAACATCCTAAAATTTAAAAACAACTAAACTTCCAAAGAGAAAAGACAAAAAATCAACGATTTCATCAGATATGTACAAAAATATTAGGATACATTTTCTTTTTTCTTCAAAGGCAAAATGTCTGGTTTTGATACAAAATATATTTTTTAAGTCAGAGGTATTTTATTGCCAGAAAAGAAGGTATGTATACAACAAGTATATATATATCTATATATCTATATATATATATATATATATATATATATCTATATACATGGGTGTCCTATAAGTTCGGTCTGATAGGAAAATTTACTTTAAATTAAATAATATATATATATATATATATACAGGGTGTCCCATAAGTTTCGGTCTGATAGGAAAATTTACTTTAAATTAAATATACAAAAGTAATATATTATAACTGAAACAATTGTTCAAATTGATGTCTTGTTTTGGGACAATTTTTTTTCTTGTTACAGGTAGAATAACACGCAATGGCTAATATGGAAGTGAGTTACACTCGTGCGGAGGCCTTTTCCTCACGAGTGTAACTCACTTCCATATTAGCTATTGTACGTTATTCTACCTGCAACATAAAAAAAGGTCCCAAAACAAGACGTCAATTTGAACATTTGTTTTAGTTTGAATGTATTAATTTTGTATATTTAAATTAAAATAAATTTTCCTATGAAACCAGACTTATGGGATACCCTGTATATATATATATATATATATATATTACTACACCTTTCGTTAGCTTCCGCCCAAATTGTTCATTCTGACGAAGGTCAAGCTTTTCACTCCGCCTTAGACCTACAATTTAACGTGGAATCGAACCACGCCCCACCAGCAGCCCAGCATCTTAACCACTAGGTCACCCAGGGTACCCATTTATCTACCAATCACTTTCTTTATTGTGTGGAAGGATGAACAGCTGGGTTTTGCTGCGCGCCGGCTGCCGTCACCGGGTCTCGAACCCGGGGCCGATGGATTCGTAGTCAGCGACGCTAACCACTACACACCGAGGCGTATATATATATATATATATACATACACACACACACACAAACTCGTAAACTCGTGTATATATATATATATTATATATATATATATATATATATATATATATATTATATATATATATAGAGAGAGAGAGAGAGAGAGAGAGAGAGAGAGATATATGATGCACATCCAGAAGGAAAAATGAAAAGCGATTCCAGTGCCTTTCGTGTATTCAATAGTACGCCACTTCAGGGAATTTATTTCACGTGTTTAAATGTGAAATTCAACCCATATATATATATATATATATTCAGAAGTACACTTCGTCAGGGAATGAAGGAAGAAGGCGAGATGACAAAATATGTACTCGTACAACGGGACAGAAAAACGAAAAGATTAGCACATGATTAACAAGAGTTGATTAGAGGCAAAAGGTATTTTAACAGGATATTGTCAATTTTATAATGTTATAATGTTTCAGACCAACAAAGACCCTGGGATCCACTCATGGATCCGCACAATCCCACACTGTTATTGAAATTATTTTTAAAATGGATAAATGCGCATTCTAGAATATTCCTTTCAATTATATCTCTGTTTTAACGAGCCCTTTATATATATATATATATATATATATATATATATATATATATATATATAGACCGTTTGGATTTAGAGTGTAACAGATGTTATCCCAAGTTGTTTAATTGATAAGCCAATAAATTTCTAGTTGCTGACCAAATTGGGTGATTTAAAAGGACTTAATTGATATTATCTATTATTTTTCTCGAATGGAAAGATGACCGGTGATTTGAACAACAACAACTGTAGTTATTCGACTCAATTTTTTATGTTAATTCTCAACCATGGTTGTCCTATTCTACAGGGTGTCCCGTAAGTCTGGACCCATAGGGAAAAATAATAAAATTACAAAATAGTCCAAAAATTTATTACATAATCTGTTCAAAGTGTCCGCCGTTGTGTCGCACACATAGTTGAAGACGCAATCTCCACTGCGACAGCACTTTCTGAATCACAGTCGCAGAAATTTCTTGACACGCCTCCACAATGCGTGCTTTAAGGTGGAAAATGTTCTGAAGTTTGACCTCGTACACTTTGGCTTTCAAGTGGCCCCACAAATAAAACTCCAGCGGAGTAAGATCATAATAAAAAATAATAAAAATAATAATAAAAAAAAATATATATATATTATAAATAAATTTTTGGACTATTTTGTAATTTTATTATTTTTCCCTATGGGTCCAGACTTACGGGACACCCTGTATATCGCAGCTATCCTGCATGCTGTTTGATATATATATATATATATATATATATATATTATAATATATATATATATATATATATATACAGAGAGAGAGAGAGAGAGAGAGAGAGAGAGAGAGAGAGGAGAGAGAGAGAGAGAGAGAGAGAGAGAGAGAGAGAGAGAGATCTGCTATTAACAAGAACAGAACACGTTCAGTTGATCGGATTTTGTTTGGATCAAATTAAACAATGGTTGAGACATATTAATTGTTTTATTTAGAGTTACCAAATGTATTTTGTTGGCTTTATTTTGTTATCAACAAAGAAAAAACCCCATATCTTTAAAACAACAAACCAAGTTCATTTAAACACCTTTCGTTTGGATCAAATAAAACAATGATTAAAACACAATAATTGTTTTAATTTGTTAAAGGAACATTTATTTTTGTTTAATTGTTCTTATTGTTTTATTGTTTTTATTGTTTATATTGCGAATGCTCTATAAGCACTAAGAAATTATGTTTGCGAATAACAACCCATGCACTCGTATATGCTGGTGCTACTATAGTATGCGGTCTACCTACGATTGGTTAGGTTTAGTCATGATATTTTCATTAAACTAACGAAAATATCATAACTAAACCTAACAAATCGTCAAGGGCGATTGACATTGGGATGTAAATAAGCAATTAGTAAACAAGATAAGGAGCTATAATTAAAAGCCTTCTAGGACAGTTCATACCAGGACAGCTCATACCAGGACAACTCATACCCAGACAACTATACCCGGACAACTCATACCTAGGACAACTCATACCTAGGACAACTCATGCATAGGACCAGAAAAAAAATGAAAAATTAATGAAAACATTTATTTTGTAAAATTAAAAATTAAATTTAAACATTTAGAAATCATGCAAGTTATTAATGAAAACATTTATTTTTAAAATTAATGAAAACATTTATTTTTAAAATTAGTGAAAACATTTATTTCGTAAAATTAAAAATTAAATTTAAACATTTAAAATTCATGCAAGTTATATATATATAATATATATATATATATATATATATATATATATATATATATGCCCAGTTAGGTTCATTGAATGCCCGGTTAGGTCAACTGAATACCCGGTTGGGTTCATCGAATGCCCAGTTAGGTCAACTGTACGCCCTTGACGATTGGTTAGGTTTAGTCGTGATATTTTCGTTAAAACTAACGAAAATATCACGACTAAACTAACCAATCGTCAAGGGCGTACAGTTGACCTAACCGGGCATTCAAATTTTATCCTATGTAAATAATGGTTCTCTATTTATTATATGTTTGCAATAAATAATAAATTTGTTGTTATTGTTTTCTTATCTTATTTTGGTTAATTTGCAGAGTTTAAACTTTCGGGGTGGATATAGATGAAAAGATCAACATTGGGGTGGTAATTGTTGAAGAGAGTATGAGTTGTCCTAGGTATGAGTTGTCCTAGGTATGAGTTGTCCGGGTCTGAGTTGTCCGGTATAAGTTGTCCGGGTATGTGTTGTCCTGGTATGAGCTGTCCG